>CATIWM010180401.1:0-29241 GCA_949671775.1 Mallotus repandus
AAATTATCATTATACATGCTAATTAACTATAAATTTACCAAAAATCAATTAAAACTCAAATTATACAATTTTCTCTAAAATTTATATTTTTCACATATTACTTCCAAAAATTATAATAAATTATCTATAATTAATTTTACAAAATTTTCTTCACAAACATTACTCCAAATAATATATAGTATTTATTAAAATTATTAAAGTTTTCGGGCTCGGAATAGTAACCCGAACCAAAAATTTCAATAATTAAAAATAATTTCGAAAAATATAGAAAAATTGTTTTTGCATAGCATTCAATCTCTACATCAACTTTAATACTCAACATTTAGCCTAAAACTCAATTAATTAACCAAAAATTAACAAAACTAAAAAATAAATTTACCTCCTTTCAAGTCGATCCGGAAGGAGATCGAAGAAACCAGAGGTAGATTCAAGAAGCTTGGAAGAATTCCAACGACACTGGAATCACGGCCAACCGACTTCAGGATCGTCGCTAGCGACCATTGAAAGTTCCTGCCAGCTAGAGAAAACAGGGAGGAGGAAGGAAGAAGGCCATTGCTAGGCTAGACGGCGAGCTGGGCAGTGCGACGTGGTGACGATGATGAGGCATGGTGGCAATGGTGGTGGTCTGGTTCGGTTCCGGCGGAGAAAAGAAGAAGAGGAAGAAGAAGAAAAAGAAAAGGAAAGGAAAAAGTTGACCCGAAAAATTTTTTATTCTGACTTTTTTTTGAATAATAATAATAAAATACTAATTTACCTATCAAAACACCATGCAAAATACATATAAAAATAACACACCAAAAATTCAAAATTAATTTCACTAAATAATAATCTTAATATTAATAAAATATTTATTAATACTGTAATTTCCAGAAATTATTTTATACTTTTAGAAAAATAATTCGGGTGTTTACATTAATTTTTTTTTAAAATAAAAAATGGAATAAAATTGCCAAAAGTCATAAACATTTAAAATTTTTATGTTAATAGACCTTTATGGATTTTACAATATAAAGAGTAAATTTGACATTTTATATATACCGCATTAGCATTTTTTATTTGATTTTGACCAAATGTCTATTTGTGCTAAAGTTATCAAGAATTAATGAGACTATGACATTTTTGCCCAAATTAAAAAGTTGGATAAAATTATAAAAATTTTAAATGTTTGGATTTTTTATAACAATAGGACACATATTTATATATAGTTTTCCCAAAAAAAAAACATATTTATATATGGCATGAAACAAAAGTTCATTTAATAATTTAATGTAAAGAAAATAGTTGAGATTTAGACAAGGAGTATGCAAAAAAGGTAATTAGAAAATCTTATGTATTTTATATCCAAAAATTAATATATTATGTCCTCCTTTATAGTCTAGTGGCTCGAGTGATAGATATTATAAGGTGAGGTTATAGGTTTGATCTCCCACTCTCCCCTTGACCTTCCAGTTGTTAATAAAAAAACACAATTTTGAAAAAAATTAATACATTATATAATAATTGAGTAAATATATTTAAAACAAATATAAATTTTTTTGAAAACTTTATATTCTTAAAAATCATTATAAACCCTATGAACTTTCAAAGTTAACAATTAAAATTTTATGAATTTTAGATTTTTAAATTTATTAATGAAATATTTTATCTTAAATTTATTTTAATTTTATTATATATTTGATTAATTTAATTAATTATGAAAATATGATAAATTTAAAATTTTATTTAATTATCAAAATTTAAATTTTTTTATAAAATTGTATTAAGATTTGATTTTATTTTTTTAACAATTTTATTTTATTTCGGGTAGTAGTAATAATAATAATAATAATATTAAAAATAATAAAATATTTTGTTAACAATTTCTTTATTATATTTTAATCACAAAATATATTAATTTTTATCATATATTATTATACATATGTATATTACTTGACATTATAATTAAAATTATATAATTAAATTAACACTTACTACTATTTATTAATATCTATATATTACTTATTAAATTAATATTCGGTACTATATTTAATTTTCGGTTTGGTATGGTTCTTGGTTTACTTTTTTTGTAAATATCTAGTACTGTACCAAATTAGTCATAAAATTTTGCTCAATCCAATGCGGGATTAAAGTTATTTGATTCGGTACGATTTTAATATATTTTAGTTCGGTTTGGTATTTTCTTCGTTCTATGCTTAGCACTAAAACTAGTAGTTCAAGCCCAAACAAGGTTTATAGATACTAAGGATGGAATAACCCATAGCAAAAACAGCCAAAATACCAATTTATCCCCTGAACTTGGACGCGCGCCGATCAAATAGCTAAAAAATTAATTTTTTAGTCAATTATTCCACCAACTTGGTAAATTTAGCCAATTAGCCCATATAAGCTTTTTAGAAAAATCCAATTCAGTCCAAAATAACTTTTTTTAACTAATTCACTCCAAAAACTTTCATTTATTTATTAATTAGGTCTAACTTATCAAATTAAAAATATAAAAGACATAAATTAGTAAAAATTAAATTTAAATTTTATTTGTTAGGAATGAATATTCAATTTAAAAATAAACTAAAATTAATAAATTAAAATACGGAAAAATATAAATAATTTTTAAGTATTTTGCATATAATTAAATTAAAAATTATCAATAATTTTTTTAAAATTAAAATTAAATTTAAAAAATAAATTGCTTCTATTTATCTTTTTAATTATGATCAAATAATGCTCATGTATATAATCAAATAATAATGAATGTGGTTTTAAAAATTATTATATTTAATTTTTAATTTTAATATTTCAATATATAGATATTAAGAAATATAAAAAAAAGTAAGTGAAAACAAAAGATTGAGAGTATAAAACATTTTAATTATACATATATCATAAAATATTATTTTAAAATTTTTTAATTTTTAAATTAAATTAATTTAAATTGTATATTCACATTAAATAAATAGAGAAAAAATTTTAGAAATTTTTTAAATTTTTACTAAAAATAAAATTTTAAAGTATCAATAATTTTCAAAATTCAAAAATAAAAAATTAAATTGCATTACCTATTCAACATTTTAATTTTTTTTAAAGGTCAAATTAAAATTATTAAATATTAAATATTTTTTATTTTTTATTCATGAATATTAATAGATATAAAAAATATGAGTAAGAGTAACAGACTCAGAGCACTAAAATTTTGAATATACATAAAGAACTATAGAGAGATAAAAAAAATTTATCTCGAAATTTCTAAAATTTAATTATTAAAATTGAATCTAATTACTAATTTATAAAATATTTTGAGTGAATTAGATAAAAACTAATGATATAAACTACCCACTTGGAAAAGTGTGGGAGATGTGTTTTTGATAGAATAATAAAATTAAATTTTGAAAAATTAATTTATTTGAGGTGAATATATGATTGGAAGTTAAATAAATTAAACTATTAAAACTTACAAATTTCAAAAATAATATATTCTAATTTATATATAGTTGAAATTTTTATGCTATCAATCTTTTATTTTTACTCATATTTTTAATATCTCTATGAATAAAATGAAAAAATTAAAGAGAAATTAAATTTAATAATTTCTCAAAACTATATATATATAAGCACTATTTGATCAAAATAAAAAAGTTAAATAGATGCAATTTAATTTTTTATGTTTAAATTTTGAAAAATAATTGATCTTTTTAATTTAAATTTATGCAAAAAATTTAAAAATTGTTTATATTTTCTGTATTTTAATTTTAGTTTATTTTTAAATTGAATATTAATTCCTAAAAAATAAAATTTAAATTTAATTATTACTAATTTATGTCTTTCATATTTTTAATATTGATAAATTGGACCTCATTAGTTAAAAAATGAAAGTTTTAGGGTGAATTAGTTAAAAAAAGTTGTTTTAGACTGAATTGAACTTTTCTAAAAAACTAATATGTAATTGGCTAAATTTACCGAGTAGATGGGATAATCGGCAAAAAGTTTAAAATCTGGGTTAATTCAGCATCGCATCCAAGTTGAGGGGACAAATTGCTACTTTAGCCGAGCAAACACTAAGCATTTCCAACAAAGGAAACACCTATTACATTTCCATAAGATTAGGACTAATCCCAGGTGGTGGCGTTACCATCTCATTGTAACCCAAGTCGTAGTTCCGAAACATAGCAGCCAAGCGTGGTCTCTTTGAGCTAAAGCTGCACACTGCATTATATGTTTTTATCGGATCAAACTGTAGAAAAGACGCCAGTCAGGTAATCTTGTCCGTCTTTTATTTCAGAATCTTAGCCTGGTTTCTACCGAAGGAAAATGTAAATTAAAAGAAAAAAAAAGGGAAACAAATGCAATCAATTCATCACTTAACTCTCTTTGACTGCCAGATTATTTATTATCTGATTTTGAGTTTTGTTTTGAGAGGAACTGATGATTCGATTAATATCATCCTTCATTCTGTCCTTTGTAGTCTGTAGTTATGTATAGTATGGTAATGTGATAAGGGTTTTTAGGAAGGTCTATGTTCATTTTGGATTGTTTGAGTATAGTTTTTTTTTTTTGGGTGGTGTATTGATTTTTCATGTGCAAAATTGATTTTTTTTTTAATTTTCTATTTGATTGTTAAAGAGCATATTGGGGATTTTGAATGCAGATCTTTAGTTTTAGATATTTGTGTGCCTTTTTTCGTCGTATAAATTTGTATGCTTGTGAATAGCTAGCAATCAGTAAATTAGGCTTAATTTAGCTGAGTTTTATGTCCTGTTTGCTTAATGTGTCATTATCAAGTTAAATTTTGTACTGTATTTCAATGTCAATTTAAACTTTTAGCTTACTTTGATTAGGGCAAAAATTTTTGTTAGTTCAATTTAATTTTTTGCATTATGTTTTTTTTTTCATGATCATTAATAATCCGATTGAAGGTATTGGTGATGGATTCTCAGCTGCTGTACTTTACCCGGAGCAACTGCTTAATTAGTTCACATTTGCCTCTTCGATCTTCATTAATTACTGCTCCTCTAACCAAATATCCTAAAGGTATGAGTTGTATGCCTTTTTTTTTTTAAAAAAAATTAGTTTTATAATCTTTAGCATTGGCTTCATTATGTAAACCTTCCTGAGCTTGAACACACTTCTTCTCAACTGAGCCAAGCCTGAGCATTCTAAAGCTCGGCTCAGCTCGATTACACCCCATACATGAAAATTCTGCTTCTATGTTTCTTTACAATTTTTTTTTCATTATTATTATTGTTGATGTTTTGTAATGTGCTGTCTTGCTAGGATTGAGTTTCAACAGAATAAGGTGTGCAATGAAGTCTTATAGGTTATCAGAACTTAATCATACAGAAGTTGAGGGCTTGAAAGCTCGCCCTAGAATAGATTTCTCTTCAATATTCAGCATTGTAAACCTTTTCTTTGCAATTTCTTTTTTCATAAATTTTTTCATGCGAAAATGTTTTGATAATGACATTTATCTTTTTAAACTTTCAGGTCAATCCCATTGTTGATGCTGTTCGCAGCAGAGGTGATGCTGCTGTTAAAGAGTTGGTGCTCCATATTTTTTATTACTGTTTATTGTTACCACTATTATTATAGACCTATCTACTTTGCTGGCACTTCAAATTACATTACAACTGCATCATTCAATAATTTCTTGTCTCCTTTTCATTATTCATCATTTTGATTTGAACTCATTGCACTTACTTTTTATTTTCATAGCAAATAGACATCTTTCATCATGGTCAACATTATGCATTTTTATTGAAACCAGTGAATCAGAGTATAAGTACATTTTTTTAGTACTTTTCATATGGGAACGTCTCTTTCTTATTTTCTCTTTTTGCAACTTTAGTTAAAACTGTGTCCCGTTTGCTCTTTGTCTAATAAAACACAACTTTTTTCCCCTAAATTTTAACTTCTCTCGAGCTTCAATATGTTTTTATCTTTCACTTGAGGTTCCCTGTGATTCAGTCGAAGCTGCCCAAAGCAAATGCAATCAAGTCGATGTGGGATCTGAACCCCAATCTTAAAAGATCTCAGCTCCTACCCCTTACCTTTTCCTTGTCTTTAAGTGCAATTTCATCTATAGCTCCAATAGCACTCTTCCATTAAACCTTCTAATTCTTGTTTTATTGGTTTTTTCTCTTCGTTTATTTCTTTCTTAATGGCTTCACTATTTTAATCTTTGATGTGCCCAGCAAGATTGTCTCAGGTCGGAGCTTGTCAAGAAAAGCAAGCTTCCTTCTTTTTCCTTTGTTTTGATGCCTTGAATAAGTTTGTTAGCCCAATTATCAAAGGTAGTGTTCTACTTGCCATAGGAAATGAATTAGTGAATAGTGACTTTCTCATGAAGTTTCCCACATGCCTAAAGTATCTCCATATGACATCTCTTTTAACTGAAATTGGACGTCTTCATGTGAATTGGTTGGTTCTTAGTACTCAAAGCAGATTTAAGTAAGAAAGTCAAAGAGTAAAGAGTAATTTTTTTTTTTTAGTATAATAGGATAGACATGTTATAATATCCTTCCACATTAGAGTGTATTGCACGCACTTTAGGTCTGGTAACTTAAGGTTCAATTGGTTACAAGAAAAATGACAATGTCGTTAAAGATTCAAATAAAAGTATATGGTTCCACTAGACTTTCCCCAAATATTTAGGAGCAAATATGCATTATGTTGAACTGTTGTTTCATCATGTCATTTTCTTCTTGGTCATGAGGCCACCGATGATTGTACTTGTGTTTTTGTAGGTATACCACAAGATTTGACAAGGTCAACTTGGAGAATATCGTTGAGAATGTATCTGAACTTCCTGACCCGGAGGTAATTTTCTTACAAAAGTATCTGTGCAAGGAAGAATTCTTTCTTTTTTAAAAAAAAAAAAAAAAAAAAAACTTCTAGTATGTTTCAGTGTCTTTTTACATAATTTTTTTTTAATTGTTTGTTGGACACAAATGAATATTTTGACGATTGTTTTTCTTTGGTTCATGTTACCCTTTTCCAGATTGATGCAGTTGTCAGGGAAGCATTTGATGTGGCATACAACAATATTTATGCATTTCATCTTGCTCAAAGAGCAGCTGAGAAAAGTGTTGAGAACATGAAAGTAGGTCCAAACGAGTGCCTGGTTCTTAGTGCCACTTTCATTTTGATATTAATGGAGTTTGGTATGTTATATATATATTTCAGGGTGTTAAATGTAAACGAGTGGCTAGGAGCATTTCTTCTGTAGGCCTTTATGTTCCAGGGGGGACTGCAGTTTTACCTTCAACAGCTCTGATGCTTGCTGTTGTAAGTTTATGGATATGTTGTATTAGTTACTTTGGCTGGTTGAAGGTCGTGTATGCCACATTGCCAATTTTCAAAATCTAGCTTTGATTGACATTTCTGTTTATTCCATAAACCAGCCTGCACAGATTGCTGGGTGTAAGACTGTTGTTCTTGCGACTCCTCCAAGTCAGGATGGCAAAATATGCAAGGTGTTTGTTTCATTTGATATGTCAAATTCAAATTATTACTTCCCCCTTAAGTTGTTCACAGTGACTTAATTTTGCCTTTTAGGAGGTACTGTACTGTGCCAAGAAGGCTGGTGTCACTCACATCCTTAAAGCTGGAGGAGCTCAGGTTTCTGAACTTTGAACTCATAACCATATCTGATGGTGCTTTTGTACTTTTTGTGCTTGTGGATTGAACTCATTCCAAGATAAATATTTTATTTGCAGGCTATATCAGCCATGGCTTGGGGGACGGAATCCTGTCCCAAGGTAATGGTTTATTAACTTATTTCTCAACTGTTGACTGGAGTGAGCAATAAACATTTTAATGGATAAAGTCTCAAATTACTTTAGAACTTCTGCCAAGGTATGAATTGGCCCAAATGTATTTGAATTTTCAATCTGTTGTACTCTGATAAAATTCAAGCTTTAATTTTTAAATATTAAAAATCTTTTTAACAATTTTAAATTACAATGTTTGAAAAGAAAACTTATAATAGTGAAATTAAAAGACCAAAAAATTGAACTCAAGGATGGTGAGCTGGTCATTGTAACCTGCTTCCATTGGCCACCTCTGCCATGTCATGCACGTCCTTTTTGCATGACATCAATGGAAGGTAGACCCATTTGGAAATTTGTCATTAGGAGTCTTCTAGTGCTCTCTACTTTCTTTGAATCTGGCAACGGGTTGTCAGATCAGGCTTTAGAAGTTTCTTTGCACTACTTGAGCTCCCACAACATAAAGGAAATGGTGCCTTGCCAGAGGTCTCGGGACTGTAAAGGATGGATCTATGTAGCTCGCCAATGTTATTCATCAAAATTGATCAAACAAACTTAGAAACTCTCTCATCGGAACTTCCTTTCATTTTTCCTCCTTTTCTTATCTCTTCTTCTTTCTTCTTTCCATCTCACCATCTATGTCTCATCTATTTCCTCTTTCATGAGCTCTCTTTATTACCTTCTGCTCTACATCTCTGATCTCCCTTCCAGTATTAATTTTAATTTTTTGGTGTTCTTTGTTGATTTTTAAGTGCTGCTTCTCTTTTTTAATTACTTAAAGATATAAAAGAACATTTAAAATGCGGAATAACTTTTTATTGTTCCTGTTTAATTGGTGCTTTATATTGGTCCTGGATTAAAAATTTATACCTAATTGGCCATAAAACTTGTCTTTGGGCCAAATTTTACCGTGTCGATAATTATAAGGGATAAGTTGAGCTCTTGTCTAATTTCAGTTATTTTATCGATGGCCGTTGGTTGTGTGTGCTTGTGTATTCTTTTTATAGTTTATTAGTCTAATCAGTGTTTTAGATTTTGTTGAAATTGTGGCTTAAACAAAAGTGGCTATCGCATTCTAATTGTTCATGTATGAATAAATTGCAAAACTAAAATTCCATTTGAAATTATTAGGATAAATCTGATAAACCAACATCGTCAAAATCCTATGTTGCTTATATTTAAAAATTAAATATAAGTAACAAAAAATTTGTATATTAGAAAACCTCTCCTCTCTCAAGTTGTTTATCAATTCTAGTTATGTGCAACACATTACAAATTCCTAATTTTAATTGAAAAACTAAAAATTACGAAGAATCTATGAAATAATTAAATATGTAGTCAGACAGTCTAAAGTTATCAAATTTCATCTATTAACTTAATTCTTGTTTGGATATATGATGGTGAAACTATAAACAGAAGGGGAAGGTTGTTGTACCTTTTCCAGCATGAAATGATGTTTTGCTTATTATCATCTTGATTAACGAAAGGAAAAAAAACTACTTAAGTACTTTAAGCTATCTGTTGTTGTTTTTTGAGCTTCATTGCAAGTATTGATTATTGTTGAATTTGCAGGTAGAGAAGATTTTTGGACCAGGAAATCAGTATGTTACAGCTGCCAAAATGATTCTCCAAGTATGAATATTTCAAACTTGTATAACTATTTAGTATTGGCTGCATGCATGTCACAAAAAAATCACAATGGCCTTATAAACCAGGTACGGTAGGGGATTTTTTGCGTGAAGTGGCTCTGCTGCTTTAATGAATTAAACCTGCATCTGTGCACCAGTGAATTAACCTTGCATCTAGATGTATGAACTCCAGGAATACAATGCATGCACTTTACCCAAGTATGTGATGTAGTGAAAAAATGTAATTCTTGATTTAATTTTCTCTTTCCTGTTGTTTCTTCAACAGAACAGTGAAGCAATGATTTCAATTGACATGCCTGCTGGACCTTCAGAAGTTTTAGTTATTGCTGACAGTCATGCCAGTCCTGTACATATAGCTTCAGATTTACTGTCGCAGGTGGTTAAACTATTTTGTTTACTAGGTTTATATTATCTTGTTTCTGGTGATCAATTTACATAAGCATTTGTTATCATGCTGCACATATTTATGCTTTGTGAACTTGATGGAAGAACAGATATCAACTTTTGGTAGTGACAAACAGCTTACAAGAATAATATAAATTCTTCTCTCTATATTTTGCAGTTGTATTTTTCCTGCTGTAAATTTTGAACCCATTTTTTTAGGCTATTTGTGCTGCATCATACTTGTTTCACTACATAGCTGTCAACATACACGTGAAGTTATTTATGGATACTACATCCCTATGGTCATTTATTAAAGACACTGCATGTTTGCTTCGTCAGCTCATTCAACATGAAACATCAACATGTATTCTTTGTAATTTTGCTGCTAGTTCCATTTCGTCTGAAACAACTTGCTATGTCCCGCTGTTTGTTGGCTTAAGATCTTCGATTGTTGTTTTTAAATCATTGTCTTGCCATTAAGATAATTCTTTTAAGCCTAATTTTTCCATTAATAGAGCACCTGAATTGAAGTGCACAAAAATTGCCTATTGCTTTCCTGATCTTTTCACAGGTCTACCTACCTGATGTCTGACTAAAAATAATTTTTGTATTTCAGGCTGAACATGGACCTGATAGCCAGGTTGTTCTTGTAATTGTGGGGGACGATGTTGATCTGAAAGCCATTGAAGAGGAAATTAGCAAGCAATGTCAAAGCCTGCCAAGGGGAGAATATGCTTCAAAAGCATTGAGCCATAGTTTCATTGTATTTGCTAGTGATATGGTTGAGGTTGGTATTCTTCCTCTTCCTGATTACCCAAAGCTTTTTTTTTTTTTTTTTAACATGTTACTCAAAGCCCATTTAAGATTTCTTTTTCTGCACTATTTCAGACCTCTGAAATAGGATAGCATGTCACTATCTGTTTGCAGATTGCCACCTCAACATATTGATTACTGCTGTTTTTGTAGTTTTATAACTGTAATGGGTCTTGCAGGCTATCTCATTTTCAAACTTATATGCGCCTGAGCATCTGATTGTTAATGTAAAAGATGCAGAAAAGTGGGAGAGTTTTATTGAGAATGCAGGTATGGTCCTATATTACTTTCTGTTTGTGGATTGTCTCTTCTTGTGATCTTTAATAGCACAGTTGATTTAGTTATTCCTTTCAGTTTCTACGCATGGTTCTCTTGTTACAATATCATCTTTCCCAGACTTCATTTGCTTTGAGTTTAAGAGTTCCTTCGGGCTATTGGGTCGTTTTAGGTCATATAGGAGTTATAGGTACTTTCAATGGATTTAGTAAGGTTCAATGACCAGGTTAAAGGAATAACCATATGGTTGTCCTAGGTTGCACAGACATAGACACAGGTACGGGGAAATGACATCTAATTGAAGTGTCTGTCTTTTAAACTGAAATATCTAGGTTGTAGGAAATGTAAAAACGGGACAGGAAAATGTCTAGTAATTGAAGTGTCTGTGCACCATAGTGGTTCTCTATAGCTGAATGGAACTATAGAGTGGACATGTGCTTCTGAAGTGCAAGGACCGACTTATCTCCATATTTTTAGGCTGCTGTAACTTGGAGCCCTTTTTTGGCACAAATGTACACAAAATACAGTCTGTTAAGGACACCTAAATTGTGGTATTTGTTAGTTTCACTAATTCCTTTATAAATTTTGCTTTATTTTGCAATCAATAATGAAAACAAAATGTCCAGTGCCAGCTTAACTGATGAATTGTGACCTGTAGGTGTGGCAGATTAGTAGGAGCACTATTGAATTAGAAAGCTTTTAAACATATTGCAAGATTGACTTGCACTGCCACAAGTCATTTATTTTTAATATTTTCCTTCTATACGAAAAGGATATAGATATATGTATGTGTCTGTTAACATGTTTACTTTGTTATAAAAATTAGCAAGCATTATAAAATAAACAAATATAATGTAGACTTCTGATGATTGCTATTGTAGGTTCTGTGTTCTTGGGCCAGTGGACACCAGAGAGTGTTGGAGATTATGCGAGCGGGACAAACCATGTCCTGCCAACATATGGATATGCAAGGATGTACGGTGGTGTGTCCTTAGACTCTTTCCTAAAATACATGACTGTGCAATCTTTGACGGAGGAAGGTCTGAGAAACCTTGGTCCATATGTTGCTACAATGGCGGAAGTTGAAGGACTGGAAGCACACAAGAGAGCTGTAACTTTGAGACTTCAGGACATAGAAGCCAGGCAAGTTCAGAATGTGAGATAATATTTAAGCAGCGCCAAATTGTGGAATCCAAATCCAAAATGATTCTGGTGTGGGCATTCTTGCCTACCGGGCTTGATCACCAGAATGCATCATGTTCATCTCACTAAGGCATGCCGGGGCCTGTTGTAGATAAATGCTTATTTCATGTCTCTGGTCATACTCATAGTTGAAACTACTGGAGTTTTTTTATATTTCACAGAATTTTATTGCATTTTGATTTTTGGGAAGGAATTTTTGACTGTAATCCAAGGTTTACGCATTTCTTTTAAATATAGAGAAAATGATCAATATTGAGCTTTGATCCGATTTTCAATTATATTCTATTTTAAAAGTATATTGATTTAATTATTCAACTTTATAAATTGTATCAATTCTATTATATTTTAATTTAAGGATCCAAATGTATATTAAAAATTACTTTTAGATCTCTTATAAAATAAATTTATTTATTAAAATACTGGCTCTTGCTATAGTATAGATAGATATTTGTATCTATACAAATGAAATTAAAATCGTTGTATTTATTTTTATTTAATTATAAGTACACATATTTTTTTGGTGTACCAATACTTATGAATTGTATCAATGACTACAATTAAATCAATAGTATTCTAATAGTTTTGATTCTATTTGTAATGATACAAATAGTTATACTTTAGGAGGACTCTAAAATACTTTCCCCTTATATTTTAGGCTAAAAGAATATTTTTGGGGAAAATTACATAATAAATCATAACTTTTTATAACACTAGCAAATAACACCATAATTTGATTTTATTGTCAGTTTTACCCACAACGTTTTAAAAGTTTACAAAACTAACCCTCTATTAACATTTCTTTAATGGACAACTGATACGTCCGTTAGTGAGGCCTATTTTCTGACACGTGGGACCTGCAACCTTTTATTAAACTTGCAAAATAAATCCTAAAACAAAATATTTAAATAATTTTAATTAAAAGTTTTAAAATTTATTAAAATTATTAGAATAATTTTAATAAAATAAATAATAGAAATAAGTATGAAATTCAATGCTTTATTATTGATAAATTATTTTAAAATATTTAAAAATTTTCTAAAAATTACAACACGTAATTTAATAGATGCTTTAAGATTAAGAAGATGTAAAAATATGAAAATTTTAAAAAAAGTACTAAAACGGATAACCCATTAATGATAACTAATGAAATTATTTTTGTGATTAATTTTACTCCAATGCATCATGTTCATCTCACTAAGGCATGCCAAGGCCTGTAGTAGATAAGTGCTTTTTCACGTCTTTGGTCATACTCATAGTTGAAACTACTGGAGTTTTTTTATATTTCACAGAATTTTATTGCATTTTGATTTTTGGGAAGGAATTTTTGACTGCAAGGTTTACGCATTTCTTTTAAATATAGAGAAAATTATGAATTCCAAGCTTTGATCCGATTTTCAATTATATTCTATTTTTAAAGTTATATTGATTTAGCTATTCAACTTTATAAATTATATCAGTTCTATTATATTTTAATTTAAGGATCCAAATGTATGTTAAAAATTACTTTTAGATCCCTTATAAAATAAATTTATTTATTAAAATACTGGCTCTTGTTATAGTACAGACATTTGTATCTATACAAATAAAATTAGAACCGTTGGATTTATTTTTATTTAATTATAAGTACACACATTTTTTTGGTGTACCAATACCTATAAATTGTATCAATGGCTACAATTAAATCAATAGTATTCTAACGGTTCTGATTCTATTTGTATTGATACAAATAGTTATACTGTAGGAGGACTCTAAAATACTTTCCCCTTATATTTTAGGCTAAAAGAATATTTTTGGGGAAAATTACATAATAAATCATAACCTTTTATAACACTAGCAAATAACACCATAATTTGATTTTATTGTCAGTTTTACCCACGATGTTTCAAAAGTTTGCAAAACTAAACCTCCATTAACATTTCTTTAACGGACAACTGATGTATCCGTTAGTGGGACCTATTTTCCGACACGTGGGACCTACAAGTGCTGACTGGATTTGAGTAATTATATATAGAATCCCAAACTTTTTATTAAACTTGCAAAATAAACCTTAAAATAAAATATTTAAATAATTTTAATTAAAAAATTTGAAATTTTTTAAAATTATTAAAATAATTTTAATAAAATAAATAATAGAAATAAGTATGAAATTCAATACTTTATTATTAATAAATTATTTTAAAATATTTAAAAATTTTCTAAAAATTACAACACTTAATTTAACATATGCTTTAAGATTAAAAAGATATAAAAATATGAAAATTCAAAAAAAAAATACTAAAAATGATAACCCATTAATGATAACTAATGAAATTATTTTTGTGATTAATTTCACTCCAATGCATCATGTTCATCTCACTAAGGCATGCCAAGGCCTGTAGTAGATAAGTGCTTATTTCATGTCTCTGGTCATGCTCATAGTTGAAACTACTGGAGTTTTTTTTTTATATTTCATAGAATTTTATTGCATTTTGATTTTTGGGAAGGAATTTTTGACTGTAAGCTAAGGTTAACGCATTTCTTTTAAATATAGAGAAAATGATCAATTCCGAGCTTTGATCCGATTTTCAATTATATTCTATTTTTAAAGTTATATTGATTTAGCTATTCAACTTTATAAATTGTATCAGTTCTATTATATTTTAATTTAAGGATCCAAATGTATTTTAAAAATTACTTTTACATTCCTTATAAAATAAATTTATTTATTAAAACACTGGCTCTTGCTATAATACAGACATTTGTATCTATACAAATTAAATTAGAACCGTTGGATTTATTTTTATTTAATTACAAATTGGATTTATTTTTATTTAATTATAACCATTGATTTTTGTGGTTTACCAATACCTATAAATTGTATCAATTGCTACAATTAAATCAATAGTATTCTAACGGTTCTGATTTTATTTGTATTGATACAAATAGTTATACTGTAGGAGGACTTTAAAATACTTTCCCCTTATATTTTAGGCTAAAAGAATATTTTTGGGAAAAATTACATAATAAATCATAACCTTTTATAACACTAGCAAATAACACCATAATTTGATTTTATTGTCAGTTTTACCCACAATGTTTCAAAAGGTTGCAAAACTAACCCTTCATTAACGTTTCTTTAACGGACAACTGATGTGTCCGTTAGTGGCGCCTATTTTCTAATACGTGGGACCTTTAAGTACTGACTGGATTTGAGTAATTATATATAGAACCCCAACCTTTTTATTAAACTTGCAAAATAAACCCTAAAATAAAATATTTAACTAATTTTAATTAAAAAATTTAAAATTTATTAAAATTATTAGAATAATTTTAATAAAATAAATAATAAAAATAAGTATGAAATTCAATGCTTTATTATTGATAAATTATTTTGAAATATTTAATTTTTTTATAAAAATTACAACACATAATTTAACATATGCTTTAAGATTAAGAAGATATAAAAATATGAAAATTAAAAAAAAAAAGTACTAAAAAGGATAACCCATTAATGATAACTAATAAATTATTTTTGTGATTAATTTCACTCTAATTTAATAATAGAAATAAGTGAGAGATTCATTCCAACTATAAAAATATGAAATATATGTTAATTTCACTAAAAATGATAATCTATTAGTGTCCTTTTTTGAATTTTTATATTTTTTAAAATTTAAAATATGTGTTAAATTATGTTTTACATTTCGTTATGAAATTTTAAATATTTAAGAATATTTTATTAATAATAAAGTATTTAATCTCTCATTTATTTATACTATTAAATTGGAGTGAAATTAATCACAAAAATAATTTAATTAGTTATCACTGATAGGTTATTCTTTGTAGTACTTTTTTAAAATTTTTATATTTTTAAATTTTTATATTTTTAAAGTATATGTTAAATTATGTGCTGTAATTTTTAAATATTTAAAAATATTTTATTAATAATAAAGTATTGAATTTTGCTGGTAGGGAATTGAAGGATAATAGTCGAGTGATCTGATGTAATCACCTCCAGGTTGCAAACAGATACTCTATTAAACATGTTCCTCAAAATGAAAGAGTCCAATGGTCTATCAAGCCTCTCCTCAACCCAGTTGTCATGAAACCTCCCTCCATCCTAAGTAAAAGAGTACCTAATCATACCTAGATCACAAAGACCATTGGTTACGAAGAGGTGGCAGCCGATGGTTGAGGAGCGGTAGCGGCGACCATGATTGGGAGATAGGGGCGGAGAAGAAGGGTTAAAAGCGATGTTTTTTTTTTAAAGCAAATTCAGAAAAAAATAAAAATTATTGGATCTTATTATTTTAGTTTGTTGAAAGCAAGTTAAAATTTGGGATTATTTGGTCTCCAAATAGAAGTATTGGACCTATTTGAAGAAAAAGTTCAAATTTGATCTATTTGGCTCCATTACACAAGTTAATGGTCCATTTGACCATTAGTCCATGCCCGGGAAAAGGAGAAAGCAACATAGGCCGAACGATCACAATTAAAAAAAAAAAATCAGAAAAAAAAAACAGCAGCGGCAAACTAGCAACAGAATCCAGAATCCATGATAGAAATTGAAGAGGACAACGATGACTTTCTCTCTCAAGTGGCAGAAGCTGAAGCCCAAGCCCTCTCCAATAAGCGGCGCATCAGTTCGATTGATCCCAATACCGAGGAGTGCGAGAAGAGTAAAAAGCAAAAGGAAGAGGTAAATGAAGGTGCGTACATGGCTGCTCTAAGAGGAAGCAATAGTCTTCGCTGGCAACAACTCAGAAATGCCAATTCTTCGACTGGATCTAAATTGAAGCCTTTTGATCCTCATCCGCAATACAATAACCTATCGAATGGTGCCGATTTCGAAGAAATTCCTGAGAAGAGCTGCCCTTGCGGGTTAGGCAGATGCGTTGTTTTAACTGCCAATACTGAGAGAAATCAAGGCCGCAAGTTCTATAAATGTCCTGTCAGACAGGTTGTAAAACTATTTTTTTGAAATCATTTTTATACGCATGTAATTTTATTCGTTAATTTGGCACAGGAAAATGGGGGCTGTGGATTCTTCGAGTGGTGTGACAGTGGAAATCGCAATAATGTACCAAATCTTCCATGTCCATGTGGTGCTGGGTCTTGCCTCATTCTGACTGCCAAAACTGGAAAAAATGTTGGCCAACAATTCTATAGATGCCCAGCAAATCAGGTAAATAAATCCTTGTCATGTAATATCTACATATTGTGGTAGCTTCGAGCTGAGTTTCTCCATCCTATTCCGTTTGAGAAACGACCCAATTTATCTGTATTATTGCACTAACAGGTTCTTAGGTTTACCCGCACTACTACCTCTAATTCTCACTACTTTTTTTTCTTTTGGACTTTGAACCTGTTGGCTGTTGCTTGATTATGGCATTGGACTGTAGAAAACTGAACAAGCTAGTGATGTATTATCTCAATCTTATTTTGCCTGGAAATGAAATCCATGAATTATCTGCTGTGAAATTTATGCATATAGAGTGTAGGAAACTCAGTATTGTAATAAATTTTAGGGCTATTTGCAAATTTAATCATGACTTATAGCGTTTTTTACAATTTAATCACAACATTTTAATTTTGGCAAAA
The DNA here is from genome assembly GCA_949671775.1 of Mallotus repandus. NCBI lineage: Eukaryota > Viridiplantae > Streptophyta > Magnoliopsida > Malpighiales > Euphorbiaceae > Mallotus > Mallotus repandus. Next base: position 17,663 of record CATIWM010180401.1, read on the forward strand.
TAAAACATTAATTTACAAACTTTGGCAATTCGAAACACTGATGTAAAATCCGGTAAGCTGTTGCTTTTGTGGCAACTGGAGCATATTTTCATTTGCCACATTGGACTTTATTTATTCCATGTCAAAATTGTGCGTTATACACCAAAACGCACCGTTTTGTTAAAGAAATTAAATCATCTTGTTATTCTCCGTCTTCTTCTTCATTGTGTAACCTAAACTCTTTTTTTTCTTAATCTTCTTCCTTTTTTCTTTTGTTAACACTGAAGATGCCAAGCAGCAGTATAATTCGTCTGGAAGATCATCTCACTATGGGGTATTTGAAGAAGATAATCTAACGCTTTCTTTTTAACTCAACCCCACTGATTTGCAGTCTTGTAAAAAGATCTCTAACAAAAAATGCTAATTCCTCCCTGCTTGAACTCAGACCAAGGTGCAAGAGAACAATAGCGTTAGATTGGTGAAGCACACCCTAGACTTCAGCAATAAATCGAGATCATGAAGGTGGTTCGAGAGCGAAGTGGAGGCCATATCAAGGTCGCTCAAAAACAAGAGCTTGCTGCCATTGAAGGAGGTCAGAGAGGATTGGTTACAAAGCGACTGGAGGCGTTGGAGGGTGTTGAGAATTGAAGGGAGTAGCGTGGGGAGTAGAGGGTTCTGAGATTACACTGGGCAGATTATGCAAGCTGAAGCCAAAAAAGAAAACTGCAGCTCTCCAATGGTGGCAGAAGCTTTAACGGTGAGGGGAAGCATTTAGATTCATTAGAAACAGAAATTTAGATTCATTCAACGAAAGAAATTTAGCATTTAGATTCATTAAATTTGCAAATGAAGTTTAGCATTTGACCAAAAAAAAAAAAAAAAACTCACCGTTTTAATAAATAAAAAACACTGTTTTGATCATCGCCATTTATCGTCTTTCAAATGAACTTAAATGCAGTATTTCAACTAGAAATCGTCAATAATGTAGGAGGAAATTAACCAAGTTATTTTCTCTGTTTTAGCTTAAACAGAATTTAAGATTTTTGATTTTAAACCAAAACAAAATCAAAAGGATTGCGCTTTTCTTTCACTTTCTTCCTTTTTTTTTTTCCCTCAAATCCAAGAGCCAAACACAGTGTAAACTCATCCACAAATTCAATTGTTTAAGAACAGCTGCAGCTCCAGCTAAAAACAGTAATTTAAAAGAACAAAAACTGATTGATTCAGCCAACGATTAATTCACTGCTAAAATAGAAAAAAAAAAAAAAAACCTATATAGTAATCGATCGAGGAAAAAGTGGAAGCAAGCAAACAACGAATCTGTGATCTGAATCAGAAATTAAGATCGGAAAAACCAGAATTCGGCTTCCATTTCGAGGTTTTTTCTTCAATTTTTAGAGATTTCACTTGCTCCTCCCTGCAAATTTTATGTATTTATCAAAAACAACACAGTTTCTTCACTCCAAATTACTAGAAAAGATTCAAAAATGTTGAGGACCACTCATGCAGGTTGAATTTACGGTGGTTGTTGTGGCATAGGTGGTATTGGTGGTTGATAATTTTGGCAAATAGAATAGAAGAGGGAAAGGGAAAAGAAGGTGGTTGATATATATATATATATATATTTGTCATTTTAGAAAGCAGTACAACAACGATCATAAAAACGGTATGTTTTGATTTATTGAAACAGTGAGTTTCGATGTAGGATAAGTGTTTGTTTGACGTGGCAAATGAAAATATGCTCCGGTTGCCACATAAGCAACACCTTACCGGATTTTACATTAGTGTTTTGAATTGCTAAAGCTTGTAAATTAATGTTTTTTTTTGCCAAAATTAAAATGCTGTGATTAAATTGCAAAAGACGCTATAAGTCATGATTAGATTTGCAAATAGCCCTAAATTTTATGAAAGCGAGTTTTCCTCCTGCTGTTTGATGGTGGTGGTTCAGGTAATAGTGTTATGCAGTTCTGCCTTGTTGGTTTTATAATCTGTTGCAGATGCTGAATTTTCAATTTTTTTTCCCATGTTTATCATCTTAAGGGGAAAAAAGAACACAAACGTTGTTTTGCACCTTTTGATACCTCAGTTTGTTCACGTTCAGATGTTCCTAGCTAATGTATATTTGAAACTTTCTTTTTCACAATTAATTCCATATAGCAACCTATCACCTGACACCTTTAGGTATGTTATTAATTTCACTCATGAAATATTTTGGTTCATTCCTGCCATCCATGGATCTATTGAAACCCCTCAGTTTTCAGCCTCACATATCTATCACAATAGAGTGATGGCCATGGAACTTTCATGCTGCAGAAAAAGTTTGGTCGACACCCGTGTGATCCAAAGTTGTTATAGTTTGAAGATAGGGATAACGACCCATGAGTCCTATAAGTTTTCCAAAATTGCAATCAAGTCCTTAAAAAATTTCTTTTTTAATTGAGTCCTAAAAGCTTTTAAATGTTATCACGTTAGTCCATTTCCGTTATGTCAAACAGAATGGACTAGCGGCGGCAATTAACTTTGATAACCCTTTTACCATGTGTTGAATCAAATAAAAGGGAGCTTGAACTCCACTAAAACCCAAAAAACCTAGGGAAACAAATGATAGGGCTTTGATTTAAGAGGATGGATCTCCCTTGGGTTTGATACCTGAGAAGCACATGCCAAAATCTCTCTAGCAACATTATTTTTTTTTGTCGTGAAGGGCAATAGCAGCCTCAAATAATGTTTGTTTTGAGCAACTAACAACTGGGGTAGTCACCAATGTTGATGATGAAGAGAAGAAGTAGGTGATGGAGAAATCAAATTGGGATTGGAAGAAATTGATTCATTCATCTTTTTAATGGTACACCAGATGAATTATGGCTATTGACAAAATGAATGGTGGATCCAGAGCCAAGATTAATAGGTTGGGACCTGAGCTGTTGAAGTAGAGGCACACCATAATGCTGAGACAAGGAAGGTAATTTCAAAGACAAATTAGCGGAAAATTCTATGGGAGAAAGGGTGGAGATTAGAGGCGTATGCTGATACATCCTCGGCTTTAGTAGTTTATGTTGCGACAGTGAGTGTTTTGATCTCTTCAACATAGATCTTGCTTCTTATTTCTGATGATTCTATAAACTTCAAATTTTGCTAAGTAAACAGGTTCCCTCTCTGTGTATTTGCTATTAGATTGCAGGGCATTCTTTGATGATTTTTTATTGTAAAATGGCTTCTATTTATGGGTGGGGGCGAGAGCTCTGAGCTGTTGAACTGAACTTCCTGTATTTGTTTCCCTATTTTTTTGGGTTTTAGTGGAATTCAAGCTCGCTTTTATTTGATTCAACACGTGGTAAAGGGGTTATCCTGGTTACTTGCCACCGATAGTCCATTTTGTTTGACATAACGGAAATGGACTAACGTGATAATATTTAAAAGTTTCTAGGACTCAATTAAGAAAAGAAATTTTTTAGAACTTGATTGCAATTTTGGAAAACTTATAGGATTTGCGGGTTCATTATCCCTTTGAAGATATGAAGTGTTCACAAAGGAAAATGTTCACCCTTTTCTATTTGCACTATTTATTCTTACTGAGCTGGTGCTAGAGACAGCATAATCTTTTTCTTTGCTGCATAGGGAAGTTCGTGTGGCTTCTTCAAGTGGTGTAGTGATAATGTTCTAGCAACAGCTGGTCATGCAGCAGGTGTTGTCAACAGTACGAATGAATTGAGCAACAAGAGCAATGTCACAAGGACTGGATCGTCCTGTTTCAAATGCGGCAATGAAGGACATTGGGCAAAAGATTGCGCCACTTCATCATCTGAATCTCGCATGCCTGCTGATTCTTCGGCAAGGACTGCAGCTTCTCGTTTTCCTGCTTATCCTGGAGCAAGGACTGCAGCTTCCGTCTCCATAACTTGTCACAAATGTAGCAAGCCTGGGCATCAGGCAAGGAACTGCACTTCTACTCGATATAAGAATGTGTCATGGAAGTAACTGACTGTGTGCTGTTTCGGCTAGTTGTCAGTGTTCTTTTGCTACTTATCTTATCAAGCAGTTAATTCCCAGAACTAGCTAAGCAAGAAGCATTTTCTAGGTTTTGGCGCAGCAGAAATTCTAGATTCACTATGGTCGTAAAATGTACTGACAAAGGCTGGTTTACAAGTTGATTTTGCAATAGAATATTTCCTATTTGCGAGTTGTACCCATTCTTTGATTAGTAAGCATAGTTTGTGCGCATACTCCTAAATCCTAATCATTCATCCAAATCACATTTTACATGGAACATTAGCTTGTGCAAGGAGAGATGCTATTATCAGGGACGTTGATGGAGTCCTGGAAATGCACTTGACTAGTAGAAACATAGAAACATAAAGACAATAGCTTACCAAACAAAATAAAATCCTCACCAATAAATGGTGATTTCAAGTTTTTTATTTTTTTATTGGGACAAAAAACTGTAGTATATTTAATATTTTATTACACATAATTGGATTATGCATGCAGCAAGACTTTTAACTTGAAGGATCTTCCATTTGAGAACCTGCAAAAGCATGAATCAGATGCAGAATCAGCAAGTCAATAATTTCATGGTAATTTTGCTATTGTAACGGATAATGTTAGAATATCTGATGATTTTTGTTGAACCAATTATTTGTTTGTTCAAAAAAACTCAAAATAGAAATCAATTTATATGATAGGGCAGTATACAAATTGCCAAGGATGTAAATGCAACATTTCAACTTTAGTACCTAAACAGTTTATGATATTCTTTTTTTTTTTAACAATACATTTTCTGATATTCTTGCGCTAAGATTCTATTAGAAAATTGTTATTTTGAAGTAAATCAAGATTTATTAAAAGATAGGAGTAGAACCTTAAACATATGATTTAGTGGTGAGGTTCATTTAATTTTTCTAGTGACCGATGTTCCAAACATACAGGGTTTCAATAAGCATACATTAAGAGATCTTCATGGAAACAAATAGAACCACGACATGGGTCCACCATTGGATAAAAAGTTGGTCAATGTACTTGAACAAATTTCTGATAAATTTTATTTTTATAACTGTGCACAAAAGAAATAATAAATGTAAGAAATTCAAGATAATAAAGTAAAATCTATTTATATATTATAAAATTGAAATAATCTATTTGTATGTGTGTTGTTTTGATTGGTTGAAATAGAATTTATTATTTCTCAAATTATTTTAATCTAAAATTATATGTATTAAATATATAGATAACAAAGGATAAGTATTTATAATTATAAGTATAAAATAATATTTATTTTATATCATATATTATTGTTCTTGTTGTAAAAAAAAAAAAAGATAAGTACAATAACTTATCCTTATGTTTAGCACATTTTCACTTTGAGCCTCGTAATATTTTTCATGACACTTCAGTATCCTGTGACTTATACCGTTAGCAAATAAGAGTCAAAATCACTAACTCTGTTTATTTGAGCTAACATGGATTCTGATGTATACAACACTTTACGTACGTGTCCAGAAACTTATCCTAGTGTGTGGAATATGTACAATTTTGATCCTTATGATTTCACCTTTTGGCATTTAAGTATTTCGTGTTTCATATTTTTTACACTTTAATATCATTCTAACTAATAACATCATTATTTTATGAGAACATTTTGATATAATATTATTTTTAAATGATAAATTTCTTTTATAGGGTTTATTGCACCGTTGGTACCACAAATTTTTCCCATATTTCAAAATGGTACAAGATTTTTAATTTTTTCTTTTCAATTATTAAAGTTCTATTTTTTTTTCAGTACCACAATTTCTATTTTTGCTACAAATTAAAGTACTTCAAATATATCCGATCAAATTTAGCATACATGATAGCCGGAATAAACATATTTTTAGTATATTCGCCGTGTAAATATCTCATTAAACAACCTAATCATCTTGTTGGCCTCATAGAACAAATTTTCTATGTGGGCCCCATAAAATAAAATTTTAACAAATTTTATTTTATGGAGTCCATAAGATGATTAGATTGCTTAATTGAATGCTTACATGACGAATATATAAAAAATATACTTATTCTGGCTGCCACGCACGCTAAATTTGATAAAAAATCATTAAGAGACTATGATCTGAAAGAAAATATAAATTAAGAGACTGAAAGGAAAAAAATTGAAAATCTGGTACCATTTTGAAACATGGGTCAAAGTTATGGTACCATTTGTGAAATAAACCCTTATTTTATATATGATTTATGATCAATCCATCAATTGGTTATTTTTAAAAATATTGTTAATTTATTTTTTATTCATAATAAAATTAAAAATACATCTAAACTTTATTCGTTGTGAGTTTATTGTAGTTAGTTGAATGACGTATCATTTTTAGAACATTTGTAATACTAAAATTATATAAATTGATATATCATTTAACTAACTACAATAAACTCATAACAATTCAAGTTTAGATGTATTTTTTAATTTTATTATGAATAAAAAATAATTTAAAAAAATTTACAATATTTTTAAAAATAACAAATTGGTTAGATTGATCATAAATCGTATATAAAATAAATTTATCATTAAAATTTAAAATTATGTCAATGTCTTCTCAAAAGATAATGATGATATTACTTAGAAGGGTATTAAAGTATAAAGGAAATAAAACACATGGTAATTAAATGTTGAAAAAAACACCAGGCTGGTTTTGCTAAAAGGCAAAACCACAAGGATCAAAACTATACTTAACTCATTAACTATGATAAGTTTTTGGACACGTGGGCAAGTATTTAGACACATCAGCTCATATAAACGACGTTAGTGATTTTGACTCTTATTTGCTTACGGTATAAACCACAAGGTACTGAAGTGTGAGAAAAAATATCACAAGGCTCGAAGTGCAAATGCACTAAACCACATGATAGTTTTTTTAACTTATCCCTATATATATATATATATATATATATATAATTCTTGATAATAAGTTTTAAATGAAGTACTAATATATATTATTTTGGTAAAATGATGAATTTTCAAATTCTTTAGAGTTAAGTATAAATAAATACCTTGTGATTTAAGCACTTAGTATCAAGAATATGTAATTTCCTTTGATAATTTAATACTCATAATTTCATATTTATACCACATATATGACAAAATTAGTTACAACCCATGATTTCTCTCCTCCAACATCTAAAAATTAAAATTTTAACATTTTAAACGAGAAAATTGTAAGTCTATCCATTGTAATTGTGACACCCCTCTCCACAGGTACTTTAATTGGATGATTGCTAATCCTAAAGCACCTAACTACAGTATCAATATGGAGAGGCACCACTTTTAAAAAGATCTTAGCAAACTTTTATTATATTTTCATATTTTACTTCGAGATGTGTACCATCAATCTATTTGGGTTGTGTAACATATTCGTGGTAGTAATTTAAATAAATATCACCAAAGATCACCTCTAATATTATTAAAGGTAGACAACAAGAAAAAAATGGAATTGCTAACTCATATATATATATATATATATATATATATATATATATATATATACACGATACAAGTACAGGGTTACACAAAATTATATACAAAAATTTACATCTAAAAAGAATTGTAACCTACTTGTATCACTAATCTATGTAGAAGGAGTAGAGAAAAGGGTTACAAGATATAACTCGTTTATATATACAATTATACACCAAAAGGGAACGAGTAATACCCTGCATGTCCCATAAATTCTAACTTGTGAGAGTTCTTATATATACATCAGGAGGGTATAACGTCCAAAAAGCTCCTAAAAGTTAGCATTGGAAAGTTACTTTAGTCCTCCATCAGGACCGCAGTGACATGCACATCAAATGTTGTCTCATAAAATACACAGATCATAGTGCTCTCTATGATGCTCTTGCACAGTATGCACATGGAAAGAGGTACCAAACTAGCTCCACCTCAACTCTTCAGTCAAAATCTGTAGCTACATTGTGTCCTAAAGAGTATTTAACTTCCGTTTCGTCCTCTCTGACCTTCTCGGTCAGGATCATCCAATCATATGTCATATTGAAAACTATATATATATATAAAATTTTCAAGAGCTATACAGTCAACTTGGAAAAGGAAAAAAAAAAGAATTTTCAAGAGTTGACAAAAAATTCAGGAAAGTTTTAATGCTATGACTTCCCATTCGAAAGTAGAGAACAAACTGAAGAGAAACCACAACAATTACATGCAAATATTATCAGTTTAAGGCCAAAAGTTTGAACAACAAAGGAAACAATTCCAAGTAAGTTTTCAGATCGAATTGAACAAGGGAACAGAAAAAAATTACCCACAAACAAGATAAAAAAAACAGTTTAAGACTTCTTTCGATGGAAGAAGGGAGAGAATTCACTCATGAATTTAGATGATAGCAAAAAAAGGAATTTAACCAAATAATTTCCAAAGCAGCAACTTCACATATTCAACAAAGAATGGATTCGAAAAATTTCTTAGAATAAAAAACAAAAATGAAAAGGAAGTTCACTCACTTGCTCTTGTTCCCCTTCTCCTTCCATCCTCTGCTCTTGTTCTTTATTATTATTATTACATGATAAACATAAAATGGAGATGAAAAGATAAGTATTGCATCTCCAAAAGATAATTATGGCCTTAAGCTATAATGAGAGTGACACATGCACACTTTTTTTTTTTTACATAATCAAGTTTTTTTTTTAAAATAGATTTCATTACAATTAAGTCTTAATGTATTTCTTTAATTTAAGAACAATCAACGATCATCACAATAATAAAAAATCAGTATCTATCAATTAGAACACACATATTCCTCTTAGTCAATTAGCTTAACAAAGATATTTATAATTTATTAGTTTAAGTGTTACATTTACATAGAACATTAAGGTTATTTACTTACCTTCGTTGCTTCCTTACATTTACTTGTGTGACAACCTCATTCCCAATTGGGTTAGCAAAAGTAGTCTTAGTTGCTCACAAGTAACTCCACAAAGTATCTACTCACCAAAATAGCTTATATTTACACACAATCGGTTCCCCAAATTGTTTAATTTGCCCCCACACTTTTCTTTCCTTTTCCATCACCTAACACATGCAATTTTCTTTCCTTTTCCAACACCTAACACATGAAATTTCATTTATAAATCATCAATAAAATATCCCTATATACAGCCTTCTTCATGCAACCCCCAAATGATATGCATAATACACAAATCCACTCAATTCTACAATTCAGGTTCATTCATCCTAAAGGGTTGTTTTCATAGCAAACTTCAAAAAATTATTGCAACTTATAGGAAAGAAATTTGGAGCTTAAATTTAAAATAGTCTTAGATTTATATATCTAGTAAATTCTGTAAAAATTTCACTTCATTTGGACAACTATAAAGGGAGATATGGGCAGCTGAACATAACAAGGTCAGTTTACTCTGACAGATTGAGCATTAAAAAGTTCAGCTTCGATAGACCATCATAAAGGCAAAAATCAGCTCTATCTCAAAACTAAAAAGTTACAGAGGACTTTTTTAAGTTTTCTCAGAATCAAATCAATCTCAATTTGAAGTTTCATAGCTCAAGATATACAAGAAATACTGAGACTAATTTTAACTCGTGAGCTCTGTAAACCTGGTTCACATAATCAAAATGAATGCTTTCAAAGCTGACTTTGAAAAATTGTTGGGACTCATAGAAAAGGAATTATATTCATATGTCTAAAATATGCTGGTAAAATTTTACATCACTTGGACACCCACAAGAAAAGTTATAAGTGATTGAATATAACCAGCTCGTTTATCCTGACAGATTGAGCAATAAAATATTTTCTCTTATTAGTCTAACTTATAGACTGAATCAGCTCGAGCTCAAAGAGATAAAATTTTAGATAACTCTTTATAGTTTCTTTATCATCAAAGAACACTCAATTTTGAGCTTTCTAGCTTAAGATATGATCGAATAACAGAGATGAAAAACAAGAATTATCAAACCCGAATTCTGCAACTTGTAAACCCTAACACAAATCAACAAAAATACTAGAATTACTTACCAAATCAATCATCTAAGCACTTAAGGATGAGGATTAAGGGTCTGAAATGATTTTAGAGCTTCATAATCAGTTTGCAAAAATCATCTCCACTTGAAAAATTCAAAAACTCTTTCTAACCTTGTTATAACCTGAATTTTTATAAATTATAAAATTAAGTTTCCGAAATTTGAAGTGTTAATAATTATTTTATTAGTTATTGATTTTTAAGTGATAAATTTTATTTTAGTGAAATTATTATTAAATGAATAATTAAGTAAATATTATTAATTTTTGAGAATATATGTTTGTATATTATTTGTGGTAGAGTTTTTAATTTAGGAGAAATATTTGAGTTTTAAAATATTATTGTAAAAATATATAAATATGCGGTGAGAATAAATATTGGGAACATATTTTTAATTTTAAAACAATTTTTATTGTACTTTTGTTTTATTAAAAAGATGCACTTTGTATCCTTTTTGTTAAAAAAATTTTGTAAAAAATGTAAAATGGCAGTAGCCATTTAACCCACCCCCCTTCTTCTTCTTCTTCTTCTTTATCGGTTGAACCAATAGCTCCGACCACCGCCATGTCGCCACCCAACCATGCCGTCACCACCAGACCGACACCAGCAGCCCCTTCCTTATCTGGCGAACTCCCTCTCTCTCTCCTCTTCTCATTTTCATTTTGGCCGGATTTGAAGGGAATCACCAGAGACGATTCCGACCACCTCAGCCAGCGACGTTGGTCTCTATTGGATGCTCATCCTTCAGGCTTCTCAAATCTTCAAACCGTTTCGAGTTTCGGCTCCGGTCACTACTCCGTTTTTGTATAATTCGATTTTTAGTATTTTAAGTTTTTGGTTAATTTGAGCTTGAATTTGATTTAATTAGCTTTAGTTGTTGTTAGATGAATTGATCTAGAGGTTGAGAACTTGCTAAAGATTATTTTTATTTTTTTTTTGAAAATTTTGAATTTTTCAGGTTCGGGATTCCTTTTCGTTGTACTATTCCGGACAGTCCCGGATCGAAAATTTTTATATTTTTAATAAATTATATATATTATGTAGATTAAACTTCGTGAAGAAAGTTTATTGAAATTATGTGTAAAATTTTTATTATGAATTTTTGAATGTTTATGTGAAAAATGAATTTTTGAAAAAATTAGTATAAATGAGTAATTTTTATATTTTAGTTGAAATTATTGTTAATTATTATGTTTTGGACAGTTTTTGAGTAATAAATAGTATTAAAATAATTTTAATAAATTATTTCCTATTTTTAGCTAATTATTAGTAAAATTCGGAAAATTGTTGGAATTTAACAAATTATTTGATTTTAATTGAAATTATTGTTAATTATTCGGTTTTAGACTATTTTTTATTAATAAAGGTATGAAAAATAATTTTTATAGTTATTTTCAATTAATTGTTAATTAGTGATAATTTTGAAAAAAAAATATATGGAAAATAAACTTATTTATTATTTTTAAGTTAAATGAGCATTTTATTATTTTTATGATATCAATAAGTGATTTTAATAATTATTTATAATTTATGCTAATTTCATTGTACAATGGAATTTTATTCCATTT
>CATIWM010180416.1:0-16005 GCA_949671775.1 Mallotus repandus
TTTATTGTAATTTGTTTTAATTATAATCATTGATGTGGATAATTTGTAATTAAATATAATTATCATAATTAAATAAGAATTAATTTAAAATTTTAATTATATATACACACATCGTACTCAAAGCCACAATAATAATAGTTAATATGAAAGGATCAACTTAGAGTCAAAGTCTACATTGGACCTCATGTTTTTTTTTGTCCTGAACAGAATTTTTTTAATAAAAAAAAAGGTTAGATTATAGTAAATTTTTCTGAAATATATTTAAAATCAAGTCCTATAAATTAGAGAAAATTTAATATTAACAATTGATTAATAAAAAAAATTATTTAGACTAGAGAATAAAATTGATAATTTTTTGAAAAAGATATATTTCACTTAATTGTAAATTTTTTTAAATTCTTTAAGCTTATATATTTTTTAGAATTTTTGAAAATTAAAAATATAATTTTTGAAAAAAATTTATGAACTTAAAATTTTTTAAAAACTTACAATCGCGTGATACATATTTAAAAAAAAAATATCAATTCTATTAATTAACTCAAATAATTTTTCATTGATCAACGGTTTAAATTATATATATAACTTTTAAAAAAATTTAAGTGTTAGTCTAAAAATTTTTTAGCTAAGTTAACTGTTATAAATAAATATTTTTTAATTTATAGAATTTAATAATAAATTTTTTTTAAAGCAAATGTCCAATATAATATAGCTTTAAAAGAAAAAATTCCTGCGGAAAACCTAAAAAATATAAAATTCAACACAGACTGCGGCCCAAAGTGAACTTACAATTTGAAAGTTACACACTCAGTGCATTAAATTATATTTTACTTATATTTAATTTTCTTGAAATATACTAAATTATTTGGCCAAAAAAAACTAAATTATTAAAATAAAAAAGAAAACTGTACAATTATCACTTGTCGATTGGAAGAAAACAAAGTCGTTTTCATCAGATGTAAAGCAAAAAAGAAACACACTCTCATGAGTTCTGGTGGCCAAGAAGTCCGTCCTCCAAAAAGCATGTCTTTTCTTTTCTACTTTATTGTCATCTAGCACAGCCTAGCTTGCCTTCAACAGTTCAATTCAATTAAGGAGTGAAATAGAAACCTAACCAGGTGATTGCTAGCAGTGTCGTGCAGTTTAGCATACCAAAAACAACCTTTTTGTTTCCCCGATAACATGGCCTCTTACAGCATGTTTTTCTTTTTAACTATCTCAAGCCATACTCAACATTTCTATTTTAGTTTCTTTCCTTCCCAAACTTTCATACCAAACCTAACCCACAACTTTCTTTCTTCGTGAAAGAGCAGCAACTTCTTTGTAGCTTGCTCCACTTCTTTCTTTTTGCTATAAAGCAGAAATCCAGATATATATCGACTCAAGAAAACCAGCAAGCTTATTTTATTTTATTTTTATTTCTCACATGGAGACTTTTAATGCTGCAATTCCCATCCCTTTCGCCTACACTTTTGCTACTAGTACTAGTAATAACACGAATGCTGCGAGTAGTACTACTCATTCTCGAATGGACAGCAGGATATGGAGCAAGCTTCCACAAAGACTGCTTGATCGTGTGATTGCCTTTCTTCCACCTCCAGCCTTTTTTCGAGCTCGATGTGTCTGCAAGAGATGGTATGCTCTCTTGTTTTCAAATAGCTTTCTAGAACTCTATATCCAAATATCACCACGTCGCCACTGGTTTCTATTCTTCAAGCATAAAAGCCTCAAGAGCTACATCTATAGAAACAACAGTTCCAGTACCCCTGGAAATGGCCAAAGCAGAACCAATTTTGAAGGGTACCTCTTTGACCCTTACGAGATTGCATGGCATAGAATTTCCTTTGCTCTGATTCCGAATGGATTTTCTCCTGTTGCATCTTCTGGTGGTTTAGTATGTTGGGTCTCAGATGAAGCTGGTACAAAGAGTCTGATTCTATGCAATCCACTTGTGGGCTCCTTATCTCAGCTGCCGCCCACATTAAGACCACGTCTCTTTCCTTCAATTGGCCTAACAGTTGGTCTATCTTCCATTGATGTAGCAGTTGCAGGGGATGACTTGATTTCTCCATATGCGGTCAAGAATCTGTCCACTGAAAGCTTTCATATTGATGCTGGTGGGTTTTACTCTCTTTGGGGTACTACTTCTTCCCTACCAAGACTCTGTAGCCTCGAATCAGGCCAAATGATTTGCGCTGGTGACAAATTCTACTGTATGAATTATAGTCCGTTCAGTGTTTTGGCTTATGATATAACGGCAAATAATTGGTCTAAGGTTCAGGCTCCGATGCGAAGATTTCTTCGTTCACCAAGCTTGGTTGAGAGTAGAGGGAAACTGATTCTTGTAGCGGCAGTTGAGAAAAGTAAGCTCAATGTACCCAAAAGCTTGAGACTTTGGAGCTTGCAATCTTGTGGAACAATATGGGTCGAGATAGAAAGGATGCCTCAGCAGCTCTACGTTCAGTTTTCAGAACTTGAATCTGGTCGTGGGTTTAATTGTGTTGGACATGGTGAGTTTATTGCAATAGTGATCAAAGGATCGGACAAGTCCTTGCTATTTGACATCTGCAGGAAAAGGTGGCAGTGGATTCCTCCATGTCCTTATGTTCATGGAGGTATAAATAGTGGAGGCGATGGTGAATTGCATGGTTTTGCTTATGAGCCTAGGTTGGCTGTTCCAGTTACTGCACTCCTTGATCAGTTGACGCTGCCCTTTCAGTCCTTCAATGGCTAGTAGGACATGTATTGATTAGGGATTAGCATTTGTAGTATCAATGATTTTAGTAGTAATAATACTGGCTATTGTAGTCTAATGTAGTAATCTTATGGGTTGGCTAGCTAGTGTTCATGTAAAGTGGGTTTGTGTGATTAAAATCTAGCTAATTGTGTATCTAATTTGACTCTGCTATTTTGCTAAGTATGCAATATAAACTTCTCTTTTCTTTTTTTAAAGCATGTTTAGGCATTCTAAAACTTACATTTTCCAGTTTAGGATCATTTTTTTTTTTGGGAAAGTGATTCGTCTATTCGAACTTTAAGTTATTAAAATTATTTTAATTTTATGAATTGTATAAATTCTATCCAAATTTATTTTAAGAATCTATTTATATTTTCAGAAATTATTTTTAAATTTTTATAAAATAAATTTAACACTTAAGTGTTTTCTTTTGTAAAGAAAAAAACAAACTGTAAATATTATCCACCATCGAAATAAACTTAAAAATTAATTTTTAAATTTTTTATACAATTTTAAATTTTTATATATAAATTAATGAAGAAAACAAAAACAAAAAGTCACAACTTGTAAATTAATTTATTATACATATTAAAATTAATACAAATATAAATATAAAGTAAGTATTTTTAACATACATACATAAGCCTCTCTATATTTGTAGTGAAAATCTTAACTCCTCCTTATACTTGAGGTCTGACCTCGGAGACACCTAAACATATAATATTTGTATCTATTGAATGCCTTCGTAATTTTCTTAAATTATCATTTTAATTTTCTCACTTTTTTTGATATATTTTTATGACTTTCATTCATAATTTTTATTAATGTTATTAGTTTATTTACACATGTATATATTCTAATTATTTACAAACTACAATGATAAGTATATTTTTTATTTTTTTATTTTCAGTACTTTAATTTTAAATTAATAACATTTTATTTATATGTATATATTTGAATAATGTATATCTTGTAATTAATCACATTTTTGTTGATTATTAAAATTTTATAATTTAAAATATAAAGTTTGCAATAGTTTATATATATATAATGAAATCTTTAAATATTATTAATTTTATTTTATTATTCAAAGTTGTAATTTAAAAGTATTAATAAATCAAAATTATTAGAATTTGAATAATTTAATATGAGAAATCACACAGGCCAATACCAAAATAGGCAACTAATAAATAATTATTTGATCAAATGATAGATGAAAATGTGATTTATTTGAGTTATATTATTTATTATTTTATGAATATTAAAATATTTAAATTTTTTGAGATATTTATTGTTAGTTTGAATAAAATATTTATTAATGAAGAGTTATACAATAATAAAAATTATTACTTTTTTCAATTATTAACCAAATTAAAATAGAAAATTACTTTTAAACTGTTAATATAATGTCCTAATATTCACTTATTTTAATTTTAATTTTAAATTTTTTTATTTATATGTAGTTTTTAATAATTTTGACTTAAAATTAGAATAAAATATATAATTTCATAATTATTTTTGTTAGTTATTTAATTATTAATTTAATTTTTTTTTATTATATATCATATTAAATTATTCATAATCTAATAATTTTAATTTACTAATACTTTTTAAATTATAACTATTAATAATAAATAAATTAATAATCTTTGACGACAACATTATATTTATAAAATATTCCAAATTTTATAATTTAACTTATAAAATTTTAATAGTCAACTAAATAATCAATAAATGTTATTTATAGCAGCCGGTCTAAGATGAGATAGTTTTCCATCCCATCACAAGACATGACATTTGTAAGAAGTGGGGAGTATCAAATCCCCTCTCCCCCCTTCACCTCCATACTCAAAAAAAATATTATTTAAAAAGTATCAATTTTATTTCATTTTTCGATATACATTATTCAATCTATGCATGTAATAAAATATTTTAAGTTTAATTCAACTATGTGAAAATAAAAAAATTAAAAATATACTTATCATTTCAATTTTAAATTAATTAGAAAGTGTAAATAAATTAATAATATTGATAATAAAAAACTTAAGAGGATTAAATGATAATTTACACAGATTTTGAGGATTATAAAGAAAAACACGGACGTGTTTAAAAGACATAAATATTATCAATTGAGGTATATATGAGGTCAAACCTTAAATATAGGGAGAAGTTAAAATTTTTGCTACAAGTACGGCAGACTATATATGTATTGTGCCTTTTAAGTATCACTATAAACAATAATAAAAATTTTTAATTTTTTTTTAATTTTTGAATTGTAGAAAACACAAATATTGGGCCAGAAACATGACATACTCTTTTAAAAAATCATGATAATTTTATAGAGAAAATTAGAGGAATTTTTTTTTACTATTTAAAAAAAACAATCTTTTTTTATTAATTACACACGTGTTTGTTTTTCATTTTGTTTTCATTTTTGCCCCTAATCTCGACTGTAGATTTCAGGCTCCCAAATCTTGGGTTTTCTCATCTTCTATCCCTAACTTCTCCTCCATAAATACTCTGAATACCTCAATTGTTCCTCACAAGCCAAAGCAACAACAACTTGATTGTGATGAAGATGACCTATTGGCTAGATTCACTGCTCTCAAAGTTTTCTCATCTATATCTAGTATTAGCACTGGTTTCCAATTTGAGTATTGAGATTGTGATGAAGAGGAGGATGAGGTTGAGAAGATAATTCAATGGGTCAAGGATGCTACTCGTCTTGATCCCTCTCCTCTTTCTGGTGATGATATTGATGATGATCATGATGCCGTTGAAATTGCTAGTGCTTTTATGAGATGGTTTTTTTATTATTGATTTATTTATTTATTTTTACCAGATGGCCTACAACATTTTTGTAATAAAAAGGGATATAATTAAGTCGTTTTAAATGTGTGATTTTCTTTAACTACATAGATCCTACATATGCTTCAATTGTATATGAATAACTTGCAAAAACTAGGGATATCATATCGATATACATTATTCAGTGTATGCAAGTAAATAAAATAATAAAAATTCTTACAAAAAATAATAAAAAGAACGATTAAAAAGTGAGAAGATTAAATGATAATTTAGGCAGATTTTGAGGACTATAAAGAAAAACATGGATGTATTTAAAAGATACAAATATTATAAATTAAGGTGTCTATAAAGTCAAATCTTAAGTATATGGAGGAGTTAGAATTTTCGCGACAAGTACGGGAGGCTATGTAAATATTGTGCCTTTTAACTATCATTATAAACAATATTAAAATTTTTTATTTTGAATTGTGTAAAACACACTATTAGGTTAGAAATAGGACATACTCTTTTTTATAGAGAAAATTAGAGGATTGGGGGTTTTTTTTTTTTTGACTCTTTAACAAAAAAAAACTTTTTTTATTAATTACAAGCTTGTTCCATTCTTATTTTCACGTGTGTTCATTTATCATTTTTTTTTTCATTTTTGCCACTAATCTCGACCGTAGATTCCAAATTCTCAAATCGTGAGCTTCTTCTTCTTCTATCCCTAACTTCTCCTCCACAAAAACTCCAAATACCTCAACTGTTCCTCTCAAGTCAAAGGAGCAGCAACCTAGTTGTGATGAAGATGACCTACTGGCTAGATTCACTACTCTCAAAGTTTCCTCATCTATCCCTAGTACTAGCGTAGGTTTCCATTTTGATAACGGAGATTCTGATGAAAAGGAGGATAAGGTTGAGAAGATAATTCGATGGGCCAAGGACACTGCTCATCTTGATTCTTCTTACCCATCCGATGATGACATTGATGATAATCCTAAGGTTGTTGAAACTTCTAGTGCTTTTGTGAGTTTTTTTTTTTGGAACCATTGGTATCCAGAGCTCACTGAACTCTAACTAATCCGGTTCAACCCAGATAGGACCATAAAGGCTGCAAAAGTCTTCCAACAACTAATTAAACATGGTTGCATACACCAGAACTCAAATCCAAGACCTCACTTAAGCGGGAAAAACCCCTACCAGTTGATCCTTATGGTTGTTGGTTTGAGATGATGTTTTTGTTATTGATTTATTTATTTATTTTTACCACAACATTTTTGTAATAAAAAGGGATGTAATTAAGTTGTTTTTGTTGGGTTTCCATGATGCAAACACATAGCGAAAATTAAAAATTTTAATCATGAAACCCTCATAGGATCCATATAATTCGAATAAATTGATTAAGAGGGATATAAAAAACTTAACAATATGATTTAAAAGTAAGAAGGTTGGAAATATGAGAGGGGGTTCACACTAGTGACACCCTACCTCAAGCTTTTCATATTTACTTGTCGGATTAAGATGCCGCTAATAAAGTCATGCCCTCTATCAGTATTCACATGATCAGGATGACTAAAGCAGTGTCGGTGTGCTTGCACCTTTTTATCTAAGACTCTTCTTAGATATTTTCTCTCTATATATTTTTCTTTTCTCAAAAAAAGTAGAGGAAAGAGGAGAATAAGAGAAAAATCCTAGAGAATAAGATGTATATATAGACATTTTTTAAGGGTTTCACTTACCAAAACAATTTTGGTAAAATAAACTTTCTATTTCTATTTTTTATTCTTATTCCAAGAATAGCATTATTTGCAATTTATTTATGATAACATTTACCTTAAATAAATAAGGAAGTAAACATAAACCAAAATAGAATTCCTTCCTATTCTATTTAAGATAACACTTACTTTAAATAAATAAGGAAGTAAATAAATATAATTATAAATATATATCCACATATATATTTATATACACATATATTTATTTATTTATCTAGAGAGAATTTCGTTGGGTGGATTAACCCAAGTCCGCTTTGTGCCTGTTGTTGACGCCAACGGGTCCAATTCGGCACAATTTGGATCACAGACTTTTTTTAGTATTACAAGAAAATTGAGGATAGTGAAGGGAGTACTGAAAGCACCTAGGGATAACATAAATGCACTTATAAGCCTCTACTCAAGCAGGAGAAACAAGGAGTCGTCGCTCAGTATCACTTGAGAAATAGTCCGTTGTAGGGACTTAGGCAAACTCGGATCCTTCACTCGGAACTACATTCACCCATTGGATAAAACATTGGGTTCGGATGTCGATGTCAATAGGATTAGGCTCTTTTGTTCGAGGCATCTCCATACCACCCGAATGCTGAGTAGGACCGCCCTTACTTTATTTTACAGTATTTCCAAAAACTATATACTATTATATTATACATCAACCTTTACATGTAAATGCAAACACAATATATACACACAAACACATAATGGTATTATAAAATGATGCATGAGCATGAAAAAATGACATAATAGTATAATGATGCATGATCATGATACATGCTAAACTAGTACTGAATAACACAAAAAAATAGTAAAACAACGGAATTTCAAGAAAATCATAAATAAGTTATGAAATGAAGAAAATAAAACATATTTAGTTACCATGAAAATAATTAATTCTTTTTAAAAGAAAATATAAAATTCCATATTTGGATAAAAAGAGAGAAAATGAATTAGGATTTATTATTGAGAGAAGGAATTGTGAAATATAAAAAATAAATGCAAAAGAGACCACTTCATAGAAAAATTCATTTTATTCAAACATTAATTACTCAATAAAACATCAAAAACAACTTGGTTAATTTTTGGTATATGATTCCAAATAAAACACAAATAAATCATAATATGCAAATGCAAATTTAATATAATTGACAAGATAAAGCATAAATAATATTAAAAAGGACATGTAATGATAAAATTATAAATTAAACAAATAAATAAATTAGAATGAGTAGGAGTAGAGATTGCAACTAATAAGATAAAAAGTAAACAAAATCATAAATAAAACACAAAAATGCACAAATTATGATTTATAATAAGAGCATAATCAAAATGAATCACAAGTTATCAAAATCCTAAATTAGAACACAAATTAAACAAACAAGGTCATTACAAATGCAAATCAACAATCAAAGCATACTAGAGCACAATCAATTAGCACATAGACACAACATACACTAAACAAGGCTTTAAACAAGTATTCTCACAAAAATTAGTCACAAATTACAAGGAAAATCAACAAAACATTCAATTAAAAGTCACACAAACATCAACATATACAATCACAGGCATCATTCAAAGGCAAAAACAAGAATCACTCTTAAAAGGACTCAAACAGAGATTTTAAAGAAATAAAAGGAAAATCATCATAAAATCATTTAAAATAGAAAAATATGTTAAAATACTTCAATTTCATCATCCTAGGATCTTAGGGAAGGGTTTGAATAATCATACTCAAGCAAGTATGAACCTTTTTTTAAAGAAAAAGAAAACATTATATAAATAGTGTTTGAATTGTTATTTTTATTATTTTGGTATTTTAATTATTTTTGTTATAATTAAATATCTGGACTAAAAATGATGTATTTAATAGATTTTATAGGTTAAAAAATTTAATTAATTATGTGGCAAATTTTAAACATTAAATAGACAGAAACACATTCCAACTATATTATACTTCCATTTTTTCGCTCTAATTATTATTTTTTTAAAAAAAATATTAGAAATAAAAATATTTTTTTTACTTGTCAAACTAAACTTGAAAAAATTAAATATTATTTTTGTTTTAATGTAATTGTTCAATTTTTGTTTTTTAATTAATTTTAGTTAAGTTATTCTTTTTACTTATTCAACAAAACTTGAAAGTTTAATTTACTGTTATTTTTTAATTATAGTAATTTATAACTTTCACTATTTTTATTTTTTAATTATAATATTTACTCTAACTCTTATTTTATTTTAGTTCAGCTACATTTATTTTTCACTTATTCAATTAATGTTTTTTTTTTTAAAATTAAATATTATTTTATTTTAATGATAATGTTCAATTTTGTTTTATTTATATTAATAATATTTAATATTTCTTCTTTTAAATTTATTATAATGAAAGAAAATCAATAATTTTTATTAAAAAATAAAAATATTATATAATATAATGTAAAAAGAGAACATTTAAATCAACTAAAACCTATAAAACCTACTGGATACATTAATTTAAGAAAAAAATTTCCTGATTCACATACTTAATTGTAAACATAAATAATTCAACATTAAAATAGCAAAAGTTAAAAAAAATTCAAAAATCAGTTATATGTTTTCTCCTAAAGAGGAAAAAAAAAAAAGAATACGAAGCTTAACAAGTACCTTACAGTTGCATTATACAAGAGATTACTTGACAGAGAAACGAGACTTGAGTACAACAGGAGGTTAGATGTGATGACCATTATTTAGTCGAGTATGACATTGGCTCAGTTTCACGGACACAGATATTTGTCAATTTGATCCTATAGTTTATTTTTGTTATAATCAATTGAACCATGTTTGGAAGAAAAAAGAAAAAGCTGCTAGATAAAAATGCTTTAAAAGATAGAACGATCTAATACTTTAACCACACTGGATTTCAAAAGCTAATACATGATCTTTAAATAAAAAAAAAAAACTAATTAAAAACCTCTACTTGCCGGAGCATCTCTGCTCCAAGCCATGCCTTGCTGCCCAGCATCCATTCTTGGAGCCCCATAGAATTGACCACTGTTAGGCTGGTACCCAGGAGGAGGGCCATGCGAGCTCATCCAAGGGCCCTGCTGCCATGATGGGGCGGTATTGTGATTAACCATCCAAGGGCCCTGTTGCCATGAAGAGGCCGAACCTTGGGTACCATGCATCACATTTACTTGGGGCTGCAAAGGCATGATTGGCTGTGCCATTAGTTGTGGATTTTCATGTACCACATTGGTACGATACATTGGCGGCAGAGGCATGGTTGGTTGTGCCATTTGTTCATGTACCATATTAGGACGTAATATTGGTTGCTGTATTCCGTGCGCATGCACTGGTTGTGGGTGTGAGTGTGTTACTTGTGGTTTGTTATCCTCTGGATTCCACTCAGGCATATCATCATCATCATCCCATGGTTGTACGGGAACCCCTAAACCTCTTTTTTCCGACCAATTTCCTAATGAGGTACTAGTTATAGGTTGTCCATATCTATGTACAAGCTCTCTCATTTGATCTGCAGGTCGTGTATGGGCTTGAGGGTGAACATGATTCATTCCTTGACCCTGAACTACATTTTGGGTGGAAAACTGGGACCTAACTGTTCCCGGGCCACTAGAAAAATTGAACTCAGGCAGGTCATCCTCATCTCTAGCGACTGGTGGGCCAAAACCAGGAGGCAAATCATCATCATCATCATCATCAGGTTGAGGCTTAACATGCACAGGAGGTCCACCCCGAGGCAAGAGCTGTTTAGCCACAGCATTTGCATTGAGGTTAGCATTTTTTTCTTGGTGTCTCCTAGAAGTGAAGTGTTGCTTTTTTGAATTGTGCTTATGGTGTGATGCTGAGTTGGGTGATACTGTTGACGTTATTTGAGGTTTTCTCCATACAACAACACCAATTAGACCATTATCAATAGCATTAAGGGAATCAACTTGGTCCTTTGGAAGGACCTTGCCAAGCATTTCACGCGTCTTTGAATGAGGCGGGCAGAGATAGAGTTCTACTCCAGGAGCAGGCTCGCCCAAACCCACCCTGCTGTCCATAACATATGAATCAGCAGCCTGCAAAAAACACTTCAGTGTATCAGTTACAAGGGAAATGACAAGACAGGGTATCAACCGACTGATCTTTCATTTTTTTTTTTTTTAAATTACTGATCCTAAACTGATGAAAACATAAAGCTTTTCAATTGATTACCTCGCTGACAGCCGCACTCTCACTTTCTGCGGACCCTTCCTTGCAAACAAAGTGCACAACCTACAAAACAAATTTAAGTTTGACAAATCATCAACAAAGCATATGGAAATTTTTAGCAATACGCTACTTTACAGAAAGATTAGAAAGTACTTGTAAGACAGATCAATCCATTTATATATCATGGGCATCAAGCCGTGTCACCTGGATAACGGTTTTTATTAATTTCCTAGTTATATGTAATTTATATATGTATATACAAAATTATTTATATTTTTTGAGGGAGTGTATTTCAAATCATATATATATATCCTGCCCGAGCATCTATGATTGTTTAATCTTAGTTTCTGGAAAACACATCTTTATAGAAGGCTATACACGGGAATGAATCCATTTCAGTTCATTTGCCTCTTTATATAACAGTACCACCCAATTATCTAATTTTCAGACATGGAAGCAACTGAAAGAGCATGTCAGCTTGTTCTCACCGAGCTGAAACAATATTGAAGCCCACCTGGAAGATAATAACAGATTATTCAACCTATATATGCTTTTATACATCCTTAAAACACAGCCTACTTTTTATGTCAACTACAATCATGGAAATGCTATTGTGCTTGGCGATAAAAAATGAGCAGCATATCCAACATCCAGCAGACGGCCTCCATTTTTAGGGCAGTGTGAAAAACTTCCCCCAAGCTTAAACACCAGTAATTATTTATCTAGTCAAAATAATAATTAGCTTCCTTTGGTGTAAATCCTGACTTAAATTTTTCTCTTGCAAATAGTTGATACAAACTCTCATTAGCCTAAAACAAATGGCATTGACCATGGACGACATCGCCATACAATGCAGTGACAGCAAACCAGGATCAAAGGAAAGGAAGGAACTGCTGTTCCTCCTTTCTGGATGGTAACATAAAAAAAATTTAGTACAACAAAAAGAAACTTGAGATACCATAACAGCACGACTCCTGGACATAGGAAGCTCCTGAAGAAACTTCTCAAATGCATCAAGTCTAACTCTCCCCTTGATCTCAATAAGGCCAGGCCAGTCTTTGGTGGATGTTTTTTCACCACTACAAAATAATTAAAAATAAAAAATGAAAAAAAATACAGACCAACATGAAGTAATGAGTTTTGTAAGCAGTAAAATTATTCAATCGCAACTACAAATAGAATAACTTCACCTGAAGAATACGTTCACATAAATGATGGAATTAAATGTTATTTGAGAGCTAGAAATGCAACAAAAAGCAAACAAATGACGACAAGACAAGTAAAAATACTCAATCCTCCATTGTGACATTTCAGAAAAAGACAAAAAACACAGAGAAGTAAAATTTTAGTAGCATGCAAAAACTTTTATCATGATTTCAATGTTATGTGACACTTACCTTTCAAAAATGCCAATAACTGAGGCCGTAGCTGAAATATTAAGCTGTAGCAAGCCTTCCCAGGCATGTTCACCATTGGGTATGGAAACAGAAGGTGCAATTCTGTCCGTGGATTTTCCATCACCATCAGATTTTGCGTGCCCATCCTCAATATCGGGTTTACCAGAGATTGTAACACCAGGATGTCTTAGAGTAGCATCAGGAGACTTGGACTTTGACCTAACTTGTGAATCATCCTTATTAGAGACAGGAGTTATTTTTCCACCATCAGCTGGTAAATTTTCAAATGGCGGCTCTGAATTAAGTGATTCCATAAACTCATCAAGGGAGACAATTGGAGGAAGAAACTCAGCATCTTTCAATTCATCATCCACTATAAGCCCCTGCATCAAATCAGTCCCTTCACTGGAAGATATCATGAGAACATTCTGGTCCTCCGAACTACTCTTTTCATTGGCAGCATTTGATTTACCTTTTTTATCAGGTTTCAAGGGGGACGAGGCTCCATTCTTTGGATTTGGACGAATCTGAGTGAGTGAACTTCCCCCAGTGGCAATTTCAGCTGTGATGTTATCTTCTGGTTCAACCTCCACTTGAAACTCACCCTTATGTGTTTTCTTCACCAAACGTCTCATATCAACATCTGAATCAGGCAACACTACCATCTGAGCAAGCTCCTCAGCTTTTGCCATCCGCCACTCAGAAAGCTCCTTAGATGCAAGATCCTCCGCTGTCATCGAGCAAAGTCTATCAGGGGGAATTTCTCCTGACATAACTCTTGCTTTCAACTCAGGATTATTACGATCTTTCAAATTGAATAAAAGAGACCTTCCTTTCTCTTTATACTTCTTATTTACTCCACCAAATAATTTGTACAGTTCTCCTTCGATTTCACATGCCACAATTTGGGGTGATGGAACTGCTTGTCCTCCACTGGCATTCTGAGAATCCTCCTTACCCGGCTGTCTTTGAGCTTTCTCAATGTCCTTATTTTCTGTCACTCCCACATCAGGTTCCAACATCCATGACAACCCGTTTCCTTGCAAAAGTTCATCTTTCACAAAAAAGCAATCACTAAATGAAGTATCCCCATTATGCAAGCTAATAGTTGACTGCCCATCATTTTGTGAGGTCTGGGCACAATCACCAGTATTATCAGAGGAGATTTCTTGAGATGTACTACAAACACCAGTAGACTTTTGGATTACGGGATCCTCCTTGGAACACAAAGATCCCTTGGGCTCCTCAGACACATGGTCGTCAGCATCAGTTGTTTTCAAATCATGCCCAGATGGTTGAGAATTTTCCTGTGTTGGTCCTGCAGTTCTAGCATCTTCGCTTTCAGAATTCCTACCAGATGTTGCATCCTGCAGCTGAGAAACCAGAGCTAGAGCAGCAGCCAATGATTCCCTTAGTTTGGACCTCACAGATTCAGATGACTCACTCTGAACCTTTGGAGATGGCTGTCCACTCTGATTTTTCTGCACCGGTAACTGCTGCATCCCAGCTTTGAAAGAAGTTGATCTCTTATATGGTGCTTGTGAGCGCTGCAAACCAGAAGGGCTGGAAAGAGACTGTGATTGCAAAGGTAAATTATTTGGTGTTGATATATGTTGTAGCCATGGCCTATGTTCTATCTGTGCAACCCGCTTGTTAGGCATTGACAATTTCTGCAGCCCAGGATTGTAGGATATAGGTTCCATTGGTGCCTTGCGCTTATTCAGCACCATTGACGGTTGAGATCCCAAATTACTATGTAACAAAAACTGCTCCTGTCGATCCATCTGTCCCATTTGCATGTTTGCTAAAGATAATTTCTGCAAAACACGGTTGTTAGGCATGGGTTCCAATTGCGCAGCTTGACTGTTTGATGCTGACGACTGTTGTGCTAGTGAATCTGTAGAAAATGGTCCCATCATGCCCATTTGCATATTCGCCATTGTCATCTGTTGTAACGCAGGACCATTGTTTCCTGGTCCCACTACTCCCATTTGTATTGATGAGTCCAATTTGTTTGATATGGGTTCCACTTGACTCATTGGAATGCTCTGTATCAGAAACTGCTGTGACAAGAGATTGTTCGACAAGCTAGACTAACACATTGAAACATGTGCACATAACCACTGCAACACAAGACAGAAATTAGTAAATAAATATCAAGCTTTTGAGAAAATATAAAAGAATTCAACAGATGCCATGCTAGACCGACTAGCATCTGTCTGTTTTAACTAACATGAAATAGATCACTCCTCAACATCATTGGCAACTACCGCTTATATTAATGATTTGGCAGTAAATCTTGGAAGGTGCCTAAAATATAATATCTAATCCAGCCAAATCTTGCCCAAATGAGCATAACCCAAAGGAAAATAACAGTTTGGGGAATAATTAATTGAAAACTGTAAGCATAAATCCTCACAGCCAGTTTGATGGGAAGGTTTCACATCTTTCAAGTGAAGTCGCCCACAAATCCAACAGCAGTGAAAACTGTTATTTGAAGCAAGGATGCTTAATGAGTGAAAAGCTGTACCAATTGATGCCAGGAGTTCATTTTCTATGTGTTGGATGTGGAGCATGTAACAGATAGGAGGGATTTATGGGGGCTTAACTTAAGAAAGGAGAGAGAGCTGGGCAGGGCTTTTTGTTTATGTTTAAAAGGGTTAAAAAATCTTAGTCAACACCAGGCTTGTATCAAGTTTTAGCTAAAACAACCATCCCAAATATCAGATTTCAAACTTCATCAAATCATGAAAAAATAAATAGCTACCAGAAATTTCAATCCAAAACCCTAAATTAATTAATCAACAATCACCAGTGAACAACAATAATATGAAATCCTAAATTAATTATAAAAAGCATCAGCAAACAAACCAGCAATACATATTCAAAGAAACAAAAAGCTTCGCTAATGGTGATACGGTGGTGGTGACGTTTACCTGGTCGGAGAGATTGACAAAAAATACAATCGGAGATAGAAGAGTTGAAGAGCAGCAGTGAAAAAGAGGGTTTTTTTTTTTTTTGCTCTGTACTGTTTCAATGCAAACCCTAGAAAGCTAATCTTAAAAACCATAAAAAGAAACGCCGCGCACGATTTTGCAATCGATTCTAGTGTGTGTGTACATATATA
>CATIWM010180420.1:0-16783 GCA_949671775.1 Mallotus repandus
TGCAAAAGTATGATTTTTATGCCAAAAATGTAGATTTTATGTTAGAAATGTGAAAGTTATGCTAAATGATGATGTTGATATTTACTGGATGCAAAATACATACTTTATGTGAAAATTGATGATTTTTCACATAAAGCTGTATAAATGATGTGAATGTGTTATTTACAATGTGAAAATGTAATTTTTATCAATAAAGTATGTTAAAAATGCAGAGAATGTAGAAAATATATGAAAATGATAAATTATATATTTTTTGAAAATAAAAATGTAGGCTCGTTGTGAAAATGATGTTTTTGTAATTTTTCACATTTCAGAATTAGAGGATGCAAATTGACAATTTATTATGTGCAAAATAAAGCATAGATTATTCAATCAACATGCAAATTGTCAGTCTCACCACATAATCACAACAATTTCTCAACTGTTGGCAGCAATAAAATAAAATGCAGTATGGAAAAGTAAACTTGCAAAAATGATTATTTGGTCCTCAGATTTGACTGAGCTTGTTTTGTGTTTTTAAAACTTTAGCTTCACGGGATTTTCAAGCTGCCTCATCGAGAGGTTGAAAATGATGTGTAGAATGCAAATTCGTATACCTTTGAAGCGTGTTTTGACAAAAATATGGGTGGGTTTGGTTCAAATTGGTTTAAAAATCCTGAGAAAAATGCAATGGGTGAGCCAAAAGTGTGTAAATTGGGACTCCTAAGTCTTTAATTCGACAGAGTTCTGTTGTGTGTATGTAGGCCTCCCTTAAAATGGGAGGTATAGACCTCTATTTATATAACAAATAGGTTTTTACATATGGGCACACGTTTTGAAGTGCATGTATGCGCAATTTTACACACACATATGCACATCGGAGCGCATAAGCACGTGTAACTACACGTAGGAGCGCGTAACCACACGCTGGGAGTGTGTGACCACTCTCCACGTGCCCTCATGCACAATTATGCACTGATTTCGAGGCTCACAAGCTATTATGAGGTTGTTTCTAAGGGTTTTTGGACCTCCCAAACACATTTTTGACATTTATTTTGTCTGAATCAGCTTCTATTTTCATGCATAAGCATGTGTGCTCAAGTATGGCTACGCGCTGCTTTTTGGGATTACGCGTATTTTTTTGGGGTTGCTTATGGAGCTTTTTAGGTCTTACGGACATGTTCTGACATCCATTTTGTCAAAATCAATTTTCATTTTTTTCACGAAGTTGAACTCTGATCCTGCGAGACAAACACCAGTCTGATAAGTTGCATATTCTAAGCAATAACTACTTAAGATGAGTGACTTGTCCTTTCAATAATTTATAATTCACACAACCGAGGTATGACTTAGTGACTCAGTGACTACTTTTTCACTTTTGGAGGCTTGGTTCGAGCTTTTTTTGACTGAGCACACTTCAGAGGTGGTACAAATGAACAGATACTTCTCAAATTCAGAGAGATGTTTAAATCATTGAATCCTTTTAGGGACAGTCAAAACTTGATGTATGACAGTTACCCCCTGCTTTACATGTGTCGCATAGACTCCTAGTACTGATGTCAATACATGTAAAGCAATGTAGAGATGCAAAAACAGTTTTGAAAAGATAGGTACTTACCTGGTAGATTGTCATATTGACTCCAGATCTCTATCTGGTTATTGTTGTTTGTGATTCGGTTGTTTGTCTTTGCTTTGTGATTCGGCTATCATGCAAGATGCAATTTAGGACTCACGCAATAATGCAATTTGGGACGCACACAAGAATGCAATTTTGGACTCACGCAAGATGCAATTTTAGGATTCACACAAGATGTAACTTTGGGATTTACACAAGATGTAATTTCGGGGTTCACACAAGATGCAATTTCGGGGTTCACGCAAAATGCAGTTTTGTGGTTCATGCAAAATACAATTTTCAGGTTTATACAAAATGATAATTATATATGGGAGATTTGAGATGTAGTAGCAGTAATGAATGCAATTTTCATGTGAACATGGTAGTGATGCATTTTTTTATTCACGCAGAATTATACAATTTGGGATACACGCAAAATAATGCAATTCTGGATACATGCAAAAATGAATTTCTTCACACAAGATGATTCAAGCGAGTAAGACAAGCACATGATAGTGATATACAGTCAGGCACATCGTATGCAAGCATATGTATGCAAATGCAATGACTACCCTTTAGGCATCGTGCTTGATACTCTCTAGCAGTATCAAGGGTTCTTAACATTCCCTAGCAATGTTAAGGGTACTTAACATTCTCTAGCAATGTTAATGGATAATGCTACTAAAACCTCTTTAGGAGTCAGACAAACAGATAATAGCATTATAACCTCTTTAGGTGTCAGGCGAACTGATAATACCAATATAACCTCTTTAGATGTCAGGCGAACGGATAATACCACTATAACCTCTTTAGGTGTCAGGTAAACAGATAATACCATTATAACCTCTTTAGGTGTCAAGCGAAGAGATAATACTACTATAACCTCTTTAGGTGTCACCGAATAAATAATACCACTATAATCTCTTTAGGTGTCAGGCAAAAGTGAACAAATAATAACCTTTTTAGATTTCAGGTAAAAGTGAACAAATAATACTATTATAACCTCTTTAGGTGTCAGAAAAAAGTGAACATTTATGATTATGACTATGTTTATGACTGGGATTTTTGTGTGGTTGTGATTGTTAGTGGTGCAAAATGCATTGTGTCTTTTTACCTTTTTGGTTTTGTTGCAGGTGCTGCTGGATCTTGATGAATTTTTATTGAATGGTTGCGATTTGAAGTTCTTCTTTTATTTTGATGTTCTTGCATGTGCTTTCTTGATCTTGATCGGTGACGATGACTTTTAAATCTTTATTGGTTGTTTATAACTCAAAGTCTTTCTTTTGTTTTGATCTTTTTGTAAATGCTTCTCGATCTTGATCGGCAATGATGACTCTTAGATTTTTATTGGTTGGCTGTAGGTTGAAGTCTTTCTTTTCTTTTGATATTCTTGTAGATGCTTCTTAATTTGGATTGATGCTGACTTTTGGATTTTTATTGGCTGGTTGTAACTTGAAGTCCTATGAAGACACACATGAACATGTGAGTATGAGTTTATTATTAATTTGTTTGAAAAGAATTTATATTCTTGAATTTATGCATTAAATTAGTCACAGTTAATTGAGTGCTTCTATTCTCGAATTCTTACAATTGATTCATCGATGCCAAGAGTTGTATGTATCAGAGTGTTTGAGTTTTCTTAATTATGATAAGCTTTAGTTAATGTTAATCTCATCAATTCAAAAATATGATCCATAACTCCTAGTCAAGACTATTTATATTACCAAGTGGAGAACGAGCTTCCCAAGTGAATTTCTAAAGAATGTAGTGAGATGAAACTTATAAAGAATGTCAATGAATAGAATAAATTTTGATTATCAAGAGGCCTTTGAGCGGGAAAGTGATAACTGACTATACATTATGCATTCTTTCTTGTATGGATTTTCTTTCTTTAGTATCCCCTGCCTTTTATATATTATTTAGCATGATACTGCCAAAAGGTTTGATACTTATACTCCACTTCTAAAGCATTGGAGTACACCCTGCATTTTTATTTTATTATTATTTTTCTCTTTTATTTCTTTTTCTTTTTATATGTTCCTTTTTTTAGTATTCCCTACCTTTCCTATATTATTTAGTACGAATACCGCAATAGGGTCTCTTTTGATACTTTTACTCATTTTCGAGCATTGGAGTAAGTGAGTATGGTCTGAAAATCATAAACTTGTTTGAAAGATGTCTTTATAACTATAGTTTATTTTTTTTATCGATGTCCTTTATAGGTTTTGTCTTACGAGTTCTTCGTCCATTCAGGTGGTAGGCAAGCATTGGATTGATTAAAGTTTAGAAAGACTTAGCTTAGAGCTACCGATCATGCTTAGGAAATTGTAAAATGAGCATTAAAGGAAGATTATAATAATTGAAATCAGTTCACTTGGCTCTGATATATGCATTTCATGGCATAGATGAAGTTTGCAAAAATGTAAGAAAAGAGCCATTATTTTTTATTTTATTTTCAATGTATGAATGCAAATGCAAATGCATGAATTAGAGAGAGAAAGAGGAGGGCACTCCCTGGTGTAGAGGTGGTCGCGATGGTGGCACTTGTCAATTTATTGTGTTTGATGTTTTCTGTTCTTCCTTGTTGTTGTCATTTCTGTTGGCTATTGATATTGCCATCTTTGTAAGTATAGCCCTTGCTATATTTTTATGGTTGTAGCTCTTGCTATGATGTGTAGCCCTTATTATGTTGCTTTATGAGCGGCTTTCACCTTTATATGCTTGGATTCACTTTAGCTTGCACAGTTGTTCTTTGACCCTCTATAACTCTTTCTCGTGTTTTTAGAGTGTTTTCACTTCTCTTCTTTTGTTTTCTTATTCTGTTGTTGCTTTGTTGCACTCCACCCTCCCATTTCTGATAGCCTTGATGACGTCCCTTTGACTATTGATGATTTGGACTTAGAGACAGATGATGTAGAGGTTGTGCAGACTGGTGCAGGAGCTACTGGACTGGTGTACAGACCACCACTGCTGCTGGAGCTACAAAGACTGTTCTTGGGTCAAGTGGTGGAGCTTCTTCTCATCCATTTGATCCTTGTTCATTCATGCTCTCTCGAGGAGGTCTGATTCCTATTGTCCACATTCTTAAGACCCATGCTTGGACTACTCATCGTCGCGAGGTTAGTTTCCTTTTATCTACTTTTGCTATTTTTATAGCTTCATATATAGTAAGTCTTATTGTTTGTCTTGCATTTATTGTCTTATTTTAGCTTTGCTATCGACTTATTTAGCTCTAGCCATATGCGTAGCTCTTGCTATAGTTTAGCTCTTTCTGTAGTTTAGCTTTTGATGTTGTTTAGCTCTTGCTGTAGTTTAGCTCTTATTGTAGTGTATCTTTTGTTGTAGTTTAGCTCTTGCTATTGTTTAGCTCTTAATATATCTTTTGTTGTATTTTAGCTCTTGCTGTAGTTTAGCTCTTGCTATAGTTTAGCTATTGTTATAGCTCTGACTGATTGCATAGCTCTAGCTGTAGCTCTTGTTGTGATTGATTTCATGTTGTTTTGTTCATTGACGCTTCTGATTTTGGTTTTTTTCCTGCAAGAATGAGGAAAAATGATATTTTAGATTTTAGTATTTGATGAATGCTTAAATGATTTACCTGTCGATTGCAACTTCATGGGTTTGTCACCGTGCTTCCCAATAGCTTTAACAAGGTCTTCCATCATGTGTGAAGCGCATGGTTACTGGGAAGGGCTTTTACGACATCATTTCTGCCCTTACTTATACTTCTTATTCATCTAGTCAAATAGTGATGTATGCTCTCATCGAGCGGTGGATTGACACCATACACACGTTTCATTTGCCTTTCAAAGAAATGACTATCTTTCCACTAGATTTTACTGCCATTACTGGGTTAGTTTCTTTGGAGAGCCCATCCCGTTTAGCAGTAAGGCTTATAGTTTTATTGTGGTGAGGAGGAGATGGCTGAAGGATATGTTTGGGATTACTGCTTCAATGAAGTCCGGTTATTCTTCTTTGATTCGATATACAAATCTTATTGATAGTGTCTGATTGAAGTACAATGCCAGTCATGACAATTCAAAGCAGTTGGCTTGATGCTTTCTATTTTATTTGTTTGGCATCTTTATCTTTTTGAATGCTTTAGGCGCTGGTTGTTTACGGTTGTTACCTGTGCTGAGAAATTTAGACGATCTACCAAAGTATAGCTAGGGTACAACTACTTTTTCTCATATGCACTCTGGTCTGGATGCGGCCTGCAGAGGGAGTTCGCATATATGTAGCTGCTTATTTATGTTGGATGTGAGTGTGATCTCATGTCCTTATTGATCATCCTACTAATTCTAGATGTTCTAACTTCTCTTTCTTTGACAGATTTGGGCTTATGAGTTTAGAGTGCTTCCCCACCCTACTGTTGAGCATTTGTCGGAGAGTGGCTTTCTGCGATACCCACGGTGGATCAAGAAGACTTTTGATTTGATTAAGATTCCAGTAAAGGCGAGGGATTTCCTAAGTAGGCTGACTTATTACTAGGTACGATAGATTTTTTATCCCATATTTCTTGTTTTCCAGTGATCTTTTATTTATCTTATTTATTGGATAGATTCGTGCCCGTTGGTGGTTATCGAGAGAGGACTAGTTGTCAGAGATGGTAGTAGCTTGGCGTCTGATGAAGAGGAGGTTTTTGCTGGCTGGCCTTATTGAAAAGGTATGGTACTTAAGTGAGCAAGTCCTTCCTTGGTGGGATGGACCATTTATGAGGAGAGTCCCTGTTGCTCCCCCTGGTGACATGTTTTGGGGGTCAGGAGCTCATTGGAGAAGAGCTCGCTGGAGTCGAGAGAGGGTATCCTTCTGAAGATCTTTTGAAGGGCATGCACTTCTCGTATACGTGTACCTTGCTCCCTTAATTGATTGATGTTATAGTGAGTGACTTTATTTTACCAACTCCACCTCCGTAGGTGGATCCTGTATAACATTCAGGCTGGAGAACTGGAACTTCACAGGCGCCCTAGGGTAATTCTGCATCTCGGGTAGCATCTTCTGATCCGGTGTGTTTCTTAACTTTGCTTTTCCTTATTTATGCACAAGCATGTAACAACTTTGTTAGTGATAAACTGTGAATGACATAAGTCAAGAGAACTTATCTGTTGCATTGAGGATGTCGTTGAAAGAGATCAGGTTCTTCCTGCTTTAATGAGGTGGGTACTCCTAGGACCAAGGCGATGACTCATGCTAGCGGTGTGGCATCTAGCGGTTCAGTTCTTGGTGACTTGATGAACACAGTGCCCCCGATGTTGTATGGATTGTCGATTACAGGAGCTGGGATGTGTTTGGCATGCCTTTATTGGACATAGCACCTATAAACACTACTCACGTTAGTCTTTTAACTTTAGTTGGCTTTCTCCCTTTCTTTAATTTGTCTATATCTGACTTCTTTGTTTTGTAGGTGCCTATTTCTACTATTCAGTCCTGGTATACTACAGCAATTAGCGCGTAGGATTATTTTATAGAGTTCACAGAGCGCAGAGTGTTCGTCCTCTTTTTATTAAGTGTTTATTGTGCTTGTTTTATGCAAATGCATATGCCTTTGTGAATGCATGAATGTAATTTATGATGCTTATCTAATGCAGAGTCAACACATTCTTGCTAGCCATGAGTGGGAGAGGGAGTGAGCATATTATCGCGAGCAAATTAATCAGCTACAGATGCACTTTTGAGATGGATGCGGATGATGTGGCACTTGAACCAAATGGTGGGAATGCTTGAGTGGGTTTATCTTTTGCTTATGATAACGACCATGGTAGATGTAGGCCTTTGGCTGTAGTTGTTTGTTATTGTATCATTTTCCCGAGATCACAGACTCTGGGTGTTATGTCTAGGCATTTGTCCCTAGTGTTGTACTTTGTACAGCTTGTTGGTGTTATTGTATCTGCCATGACTTCATGTGCCTTTGATTGACTGACTTCTCTAATGATGATTGTAATATTTGTGCCTGTTGTACCTCTAGATGATGACCATGTGCTTATTTTAGAATGGTGACTATGCTATATGAATGTATGCATGATGATTGTGCTACATAATGAATGGTAGCATATTTCTCATCCTAGGATATGTACATATGTGCATTTGAATGAAAATAAGATAATTTCTTATCTTGAGCTTATGTATGAATGTATTTAATGATCTTGATGCAAGATGACACTAGAACTCCATTATTGGGGGTCACATGTATAGTGCATGTATGAATGGAATGATAATGGTATTGGTATGCAGGAAGAGTAACATCAAATTGCACTCTCAGGGTATGCGTTGCGATGTGCATGTAATGCAAATGAGTATGCTATATGATGATGAGTGTTGGGCTCTAGATGATTGATTTTTTTTTTTTTTTTTTGCTTTTTAGGAATTAAGGTAAGGGGCTTTGTTTGGAATGTAAGGTCCTTTGGGAGAAGTCAAACGATTAGTAGCTCTTAGCTAAAGTAATTGGGGTTAGTATTAATAGTATGAGGATCAACACGTCTAAGGGAGAAACCGGGGATCTTGGCGATGGTGCGTTGAGATAGGCAGAATGCAAGTTTAGCATCTTGTCTGTATGCACTCCTTATAATCTAATGATGAATTTAAAAGTGGCTTACAATAAGTATTCAATCAAGTACATGCCTCATATTATTAGTTTTCACCTGCCTTCTTTTGCCTAGGCGGTTCTATGTACCTAACTAGACTTTTTTTTATTTTTTTATTTTTTTCTTCTTTTCATTTTTTTCTTTCTTTTTCTTTTCTTTTCTTCTTCTTTTTTTCTCTTTTCTTTTAATTTTGAATGAGTTTGTTACGAGAATTGAACACATTGTTTTAATGAAGTGCACACTGAGTAGTAATGATAAATAAAGAACTTAGCATTTCATCAAGACGTCTGATAAACCACATAAAAGTTCAACACTAGTAAAATAACAAAAGAAAAAGTTCACTATTATGATATGCTATTACATCCAAAAGGATTTTCATTGATCTTTTTATTCTAAGTGCTTTAATACTACTTGTTCTTGACTTTCATTGAGGATAAATTCTCATGGTTTCCTTTTGCTCTGCCTTCTTATGATAATCAGATGCAACATTCTATAAGGTAGGTGGAATTTATGAGGTAAATGCCCTATCATTTCCTTAATATTTACGTGAACGAAAAGAGATAATGTCTAGCTTTAAGGGTGGTTGCGGTATGTTTGATTTTTTTTGGTATGGGGTACATCTTGGTATTTGGGCGAAGGGTTATGATACGATCCTGATGTGACCCTAGATTTAATTTTGATGAATTCATCTTTGGGTATCATGCTCTTCTATTTTGGTCATAAGCCTCTCTATAGAAGTCAGATAGAGTTTATTCAAGAAGGGTTGGAAAGATAAGAGAAACATCTATAATTTTAGTGAAGACATTTGGGTCTGATTCGATCTTATTAATAGGGTAAAATTATGAAAGATTATCAGGTCGCGTACAGAACTGGGCAGCCTGCACATATGACAGTAAATGGGTGGTATCTCTCTCAATATAGATCTAAATGGAGCGATTCAAAACGCTACTTAAATTTTACGTCAAGGGATATAATGTTTATGTTTTGGGCTTGCATCAATTCGGCCTTCATAATGGTGAAAAGTGCACTACAATATGCTGCATATGTTAATCTGAATGTAATAAAGATTATATCTTAGTATGTAGATAGGATTATATTTCCTTATTTAAGAAGGATTTTGTTTTCTTGTTTAGTTAGGATATTAATTAGGTTTTATTTAAGGTTTCTTTAAGTCTGTATAAAGGTCTTGTTTTATGTAACTTGAAGATAATTCAAAATAATAGAGATTTTGAAATTTAAGAAAAATAAAAGCCGTTTGCTTTTATCTTTGTATTCTTGAGTAGAATACATGTTTTTAAGGAACATTCAAGTAGATTGATCACCTTCTTATAGCGTGTTTCAAAATTGGAATTCAGAAACAAGTTTTCTTAATTTTGATTCTTTGATCATCTTAAGTAATATGATATCTAGCCTTTTATTAGAGGTTGTTACTGAATTGACTGTTGGGGTTTTTAAGTTAATGTGTTAGGGGTTCGTATACATAAAGGGGTTCTCAAGCTTATTCTTGGAGTTTCCGTATCATTTGGTATCAGAGCTTTGGCTCTAGATCAAGTTTTATCCTTAATCATTTAAGTTCTTTAATTTTGATTTCTTGTGTTTTCTTGTTCTTTTCAATTTCGATCTTATTCTTGAGTCTTTTTTCTTTATTCTATTTCATTAGTATTTTTCTTCTCTTCCTTGATTAAATCAGTTGTCTTACAAATCTTCATTGTGTTGCATTTGTAGTTAAAGTTATAAAAAAAAATTCATATAAAAAAAGTGAAGTGAAAAAAAAAAAGGAAATTCAAATTTTTGATTGAAGTATTGTCCTAATCAGGTCTAATTTGCATCTTTTTGTTTTCCTTATTCATTAAGGATTATTCAAGGTCTGATTTAGGTTTTTTTAATCTTATTTGGTTTAACTTTTGCATATCATTCCAAGATTTCCTCATTAAGGAAAATTCCTTATTAAGAAAGATTTGGGTTTTTCTTCCTAAAATACTTCTAAAATTCATTTCATTCAAACTCTTAGAAAAGAATAGAAGTCGTGCTGACTCATTATGGGTGTGCTGAGTCGTTCCAGAGTGTGGGCGTGCCGAGTTGTTACATTGGTGCCGACTTGTTTCAGAAGTTATCGGTGTCAAGTCGTATCTATATTTTAGGTTAACTTTTATTTTCCTTTCATATGTCTTTTGCATTTATTTGATTTTTCTTGATTTATTGGCTCTTATTTATTATTTTTTGTTCTTATGACTGAATTGCTTCAAACTTAATTTTTACGGATTTCAGTTTTGGAATACTACACATTGCAAGTTGTTTAGCTATTTGAATTGTTTTAAAAGTGTGATTCACCTAAGAACATAAAAGAAATTACCTAGAGTGGTGTGAGGAAGTTGTGAGTGAAATTTTTGTTTGAGTTAAACACGAGTGACCAACCCCAACATTTGAGTGCAAACACGTGAGGGAGTGTTTATGAGGTCCTTTTATTATTTTTTTATGTTTTTTTTCTAACATTCTTTTACATCAATGTCAAAATAAATTGACATTATGGACTTCCCTTGTTTTCATTGTACAAAAGATCCTTATGTTTACTTGAAATGGGTGCACAAAATGGAGAAGATATTTTATTTTCTTAATTATTTTGATTTCCAAAAGTGCAAAATTGCTTCTCACAAATTTTTTGGTTATGCTGCTATGTAGTAGGAAGATTTGATGTCGTTGTGGAGAATGAATGGGTATAGTGAGCTTAGACATTGGAAAGTAATGAAAAAATATATGACTAGACATTTTATTCCTCAAGGTGCTAGGGATAAATTCTATGTTAAATTGCAGAGGCTTAAACAATGTAATAAAATGTATGTTGATGACTATATTAAAAAGTTTAAGTTGTTTGTAATAGCAAGTGATGTAGGTGATTTTGAAAGATGAAAGGTTACAAATTCATCAGTGGGCTTAAGCATGAGATTGCAGAAAGATTTGGGCTTATTATACAATTTGAACCTTCTATACCTCTGCAGGTTGTAATTAAACTTGCTTTGAAGTTTGAAAAGAAAGAGA
Organism: Mallotus repandus; assembly: GCA_949671775.1. NCBI lineage: Eukaryota > Viridiplantae > Streptophyta > Magnoliopsida > Malpighiales > Euphorbiaceae > Mallotus > Mallotus repandus. The sequence continues at coordinate 11,212 of CATIWM010180420.1, forward strand.
GGGATTATGAATAGAAAATAATATGTGCATTTATGAAAAATAAAGATGTTAAAGTCATTGAAGTGGTTGAGCAACAAAATGAAAGTGTTGAAGTAATTGAAGTAGCTGAGCAACAATATGAGGTGAAAAGTAGAGAAGAAGAGTGCCAAGGTAAAACCTTACCGATGATGACAACTTTTGAAGACCTATACATTAATCAACAAAGTAAAAAGTTTCATCTCCATTTGGGAATACTTCGAGGAGGGAAACCAATGAAGTTGAGAGAAAAGAAGAAAGTAAGTTGAGTGTTAAAAATGAGTTGAGTGAGAAAAGTGAGGGAAATGGGAAACACTTGGTGAGAGAAAATAAGCCAGGCATGAGTGAAGAGAAAAAACTAGAAATTGAGAGCATAAAAGGAAAATGTGTTGGTGATTCATTATAATTGTACTAACAACTTTAATCTTTCTTTTTCTAGTGTTTTAAATGTTATTTTGCAGAGCTTTAAACCATATCAAGATCCATTTGATGATATGGTTGAAGTACCTTATGCCTATAAGAGAATCTATGGAGTCTTCACTCATTGTAAGAAGAACTTAAGACATTCATGTTTTAAGTTTAGATGGAAGCCACAAGTTTCTATGTTTTGAATGGGTAACCAAGTTCAATTGTTTTAAAGATATTATGTGGATCATTACTTCGAAGGAGTGGTTCTCAACCAAGGAGTTTGTGTTTGACCCTAAAGGATTTATCACTTTATCAATTTTAGAAGATGGTTATGATTCATGTATGAATCATCTTCAAGAGGGAGGGAATGATACGATCCTGATGTGATCTTAGATTCAATTTTGATCAATTCATCTTTTGGTAGCATGCTCTTCTATTTTTGTTATAAGCCACTCTATAGAAGTCAGACAGAGCTAAATCAAGATTGGTTGGAAAGATAAGAGAAATATATATAATTTTGGTGAAGACATTTGGGTTTGATTCGATCTTATTCATGGGCTAAAATTATGAAAGATTATTAGGTCACATACAGAATTGGGCAAACTGCACATACGACAGTAAATGGGCCGTATCTCTTTCAATATAGATCCAAATGGAGTGATTCAAAGTGATGCTTAAATTTACATCAAGGCATATAACTTTTATGTTTTGGGCTTGCATCAATTCGGCCTTCATCATGGTTAAAAGTGTGCTACAACATGTTGCATATGTTAATCCGAATGTAATCAGGATTATATCTTAGTATATAGGTAGGATTATATTTCCATATTTAAGAAGGATTTTATTTTCTTATTTAGTTAGGATATTAATTAGGTTTTTTTTAGGTTTTCTTTAAGTCTATATAAAGGTCTTATTTTATGTAACTTGAAGATAATTCAAAATAATAGAGATTTTGAAGTTTAAGAAACCTAAAAGTTGTTTTCTTTTATCTTTGTGTTCTTGAGTAGAATACATGTTTTTAAGGAACATTCAAGTATATTAATCACCTTCTTATGGAGTTTTTTGAAATTGGAATCTAGAAACAAGTTTTCTTAATTTTGATTCTTTGATTATCCTGAGTAATATTATATCTAGCCTTTTCTTAAGGGTTGTTGCTGAATTGACTATTGGGGTTTTTAAGTTAATGTGTTAGGGGTCCATATACATAAAGGGGTTCTCAATCTTATTCTTAGAGGTTTTGTATCAGGTTAGTTTTGGAGCTTGGTATTTTCTGAGGATCATCAAACTTTTTGGAATCAATGAGGCCTTGGACTACATTTTTTAGGGTTCTACAGGTACCAGTGGCATGGCTAGGCATTTGATGGAAGTGATAGTAAAGGTTTTGGTCAATTTGAGGAGGTAGCGGGTTTGGCAGCGGTTTTGGTTCTCGAGGCCGTAGGAGGTTCTTTTGTTAGAGCCTTTAGAATATCCTAGAGAGAGGTTAGTTGAACTCCGTATACTTTTTTTGGGTTGAGTGGAGGTTAACTGTAGGCAATTCTAGAAACTTTAGGCGTAATGGATCATATCCCAACATGTTATGACAATCCATTTTTGGACTTTTGGCTTCATCCGGCTGAGAATGGAAGGGTTGCTTGGAGCGATATTGTAAGAGCTCATTCATGAGCATGAAAAGTTTATCAAAGCCTCTGGTCATGGTGTCAATATTTTCCTTCACTAGCATCTCAAGCTAAGCAATTTTGCAGGCCAGTTCCTGAATCTTCATTATCGATTTAGATTTGTCGATGCTTACTGCCCCAAATGAGGATTGTGGAAGTTCTTCTAGGTAAAACTCACAATCATCTTCAGTATCTTCAGGGATGCTCAAGACCCCTTTTCTTTTCTTCAACTTTAGATTAGGAGTCTCGAATGCCCCTTTGTCATTAGGAATGCCACTTAAAAAGATTATCTCATCCTCAAAACCTGTGGTTTGATTGAGGATGTTCCCAATTTTAGTCTGAAGGATGGCCTTGATTTCAGCTCTAAGGATGTTGGTTAAGCCACCATCAGCTATAAATTTCTCCTTACGCTCTTTAAGCTGGTCATTGAGGCTTTGATTCCTAAATTGTTAGGCCATTTTAAATTCTAACCATTCCCGACTCTCCTTTTAGGGTTGTTTTGAGGTTTGTGGTTGCAAAAAAGGACTGAGTTAGCGCAAATGTCATGAAATGCATGTATGAGTACAATTGTTATAAGATGTATGTATGGATGCATGATGTTATTCAAAAGGATGAGATTAGTTGAGAAATAAGGATAGTATGAATGCATGTTATGTCAAGTGCTATAAGAGATTTATTGGTGCATGAAGCCTTATCAGAAATGCATATGATGCTTTTGATAAGAAAATATAACAAGAGAGAACGGGTTAGTAAATAGCAACAAGATAAGCTAAAAGAGAGGATCATGGATGCTTGTCATGCTATAAGCTGTGAAAGAGTCATCATGTGTGCATGATGTGCCCATGCAAAGGAATGGGTTGAGAATGTATGCAAAAATACAGGATAGCCACAAGAAGAATGTGGGTTAGTGTATGCTATTTACATGTATACTATATCTGCATGAATGAAAAAAAGAATAAAATTAGTTAGTTTTTCCTGCACAGGGAATAAACCATACATATGCAACCTCACGCTTCCAACCTTATCACTCCATATGGTTATTCAGTGGGTTTTAACCTAATAGTCAGCATGGGACTATGGTTCTGCTCTCAGACTAGGCTTAAATGTACTTGAGGTAATCGTATAATGTCAATATGGGGACCAGTCATCGGGTCTCAAATGGTGTCTATAGTCCATATGCGCTCGCATGAGCATGGACTATAGTAAAAAAAAAAAGGGTCTAATTTTGTCCCTGCATCGATATTCGATAAGTTTACCAAAAGGCATTAAAGTATTTTTTGATAGTTTACAATTTGATCCTTTCAACATAAATGTGTAGTCTAGTTAAATTCCTGATCCATCTATTTGATCTGATAAGGACAAATGGATGACACTCGTAGCTTCCTGTAAGAAAGGACATAATGACACCAATCGATGATAGAAACTAGAAGTGTCATAGCACTTGTGAATATCAAGTCAAACAGATAGCATCAGGGCTAGTATGCAAAGCTTAGTAGGATTCTAGTGGAAAGTTCTATTGGTTTATTTACATGGGCTGAGTTGAGGGTGTAAGGCTAAGGGCTCCTTTAACGAGAATGCCCCTCCTATGAGTAGGGTTTTGGACTTCGATCAGTGAGTTTAACATTCTTTTGATAACTCAGGTTGCCCCTTTTAGGACTTAGGTCATAGACTTTGATCAGATGAGTCTGGTAAAAGTACGAGTAAAGCCTAAACATGATAAATCTGAATCGGTCACCCTATGACTTGTGTGGAATCATAGTAGATCACTTTCCATCATTATTGGCTGATAGGGACCTATGGTGCATGTGTGATGTGTAGTGCAAATGCAATAGTGAAGAGCTCCATATGATTGAGTATTATGTAATGAGAAATAGCTGTTTTCGAATTGATCTCTCTAATTAGCAACCCCAGTGGAGTCACCATTGTGATCGACCATGAAAAAATATATACCGAGTGGGTCTGTGCTATTCTTTTATCTATTTTGAGGCAACTTTACCGAATGAGACATTTGTTCTATTTATGGGATAGGGACAAATGATTGGTCTCAGGGGGATACGAGATGCTTTGTGTTTATGGAGTCACCACCTGATTTTTAGAAAATCAAGAAAAGATGAAAGGGATGGCATCGAGTCACTCAACGAGTATCCTCCCTAGCAGAGATTCTAGGTTTGGGAGATTGCATCTACTTTTTGGCTATTTCTCATTATACAATACTCGATACATGGCTACCACAACACCTTAATTTTGATAATGATAGTTTGAAATATACACATTGACATAAGCACGATGATAATAATGAAAAGTAAAGGAAATTAAATACAATTATTTACAAGGCTTTCCTAATAAATACATTTGAAAGAGAAAAAAGGTGTGAAAATGTAAATCTGGTCCTAATCTAGAAAACACCTGCAAAACAAAGGTTAGCACAACTATGTGTGATTCCATCCATTCATCCACTCAGATAATAAGTAAGCATAAAATAAAGGATTAATACATTGTGAATGATACAATAGATGCACATGGTTTATGCTCTTACAAGAATTATTGTAAAGCATTTCTAAATGATGACAAAAATAAGAAAAGATGCATCATTGCATCATTGGACCATGACATTAAGGCTCTAGCTCAGAAATGTGAACTTTCATATTATTGAATGCATTTTGATGCAAAATGTAGAAAATACTTATTGTCATGTTCGAGAAATGGGAAAGCGCAGTTCTAATGTGAGTTTGCAGTTTTGATGCAAAAGTGTGATTTTTATGCCAAAAATGTAGATTTTATATTAGAAATGTGAAAATTATGCTAAACGATGATGTTGATATTTACTAGATGTAAAATACATACTTTATGTAAAAAATCAAGCTGTAGAAGTGATGTGAATGTGTTATTTACAATGTGCAAACGTAATTTTTATCGATAAAGTATGTTAAAAATACAGAGAATGTAGAAACTATATGAAAAAGATAAATTTTGTATTTTTTGAAAATAAAAATGCAGACTCATTATGAAAATGATATTTTTATAAATTTTCACATTTCAGAGCTAGTGGATGCAAAATGACAATTTATTATGTGCAAAATAAAGTAGAGATTATTCAATCAGCATGCAAATTGCCAGTCTCACCACATAATTATAATAATTTCTCAACTACTGGTGGCAATAAAATAAAATAAAGTATAGAAAAGTAAATGTGCAAAATGATTATTTGGTCCTCAGATTTGATTGAGCTTGTTTTGAATTTTTGAAGTTGTCATCGTCAAGAGGCTGAAAATAACATTTAGAATGAAGATTCGTATATCATTGAAGTGTGCTTTGACAAAGATGTTGGTGGGTTTGTGATGTGAACTAGGCTCATCTAACAAGCAAAACCCGCAACAATCTATTGATACCCACACCTTAGATCGTCCAAGAAACAAGTTGGGTGGAAACTAGAACCCTTAATTATCTAACAACTAAGAACTCTAGCTATCAGGAAGTCGCCACAATTAGATATG
>CATIWM010180450.1:0-18420 GCA_949671775.1 Mallotus repandus
GCACATCAATTGATCAAATACTGCAATTGTAGCAATCGGATTGCAATGGTGAAGCGCTTGATTCCAGCTCTTAATCGCGTTCTTGTGGAGAAGATCGTTCCTCCGACAAAAACCACCGCTGGAATTCTCCTTCCAGAGTCATCCACTAAGGTTTTTTTTCCTTGAATTTTTGGGTATTTCTTGATTTGGGTTTTTTAACTTTGTTTTGTGTCGTTTATATGATTTCTGAGGCAATCAAGTAAGTTTGTTAACGATTTGTTGCTATGCCATAGATATGTGCACAGTTCAAGATAGTTGACATTTTAATGGGCCACTCTTGAATATTGTTGTATGTACGCTGTCGCATATGACATAATAATGCTAATGCCCAAGCATATGATGTAGTTAGTTCACAAGGAAGGAATATTGATGATGATGTTGTATGGTATTGGTTATAAATATAAATTGCATTGTTGCATGAGGCAGGGATGGAGCAGATGTGAGGGGGTACTTTGCGTGGTCATTGATGGACAATTTTGAGTGGGCAATGGGTTATACTAAGCGTTTTGGTTTGGTATATGTGGATTACAAGAATGGTCTCACTCGGCACCCAACATCATCTGCATTTTGGTCATGCGCTTTCTAAAAAGTGGCCAAGGGAAGAATGGCAAGGAAGAGTGAGACCCACTCTTCCTTGATATTTATAAGCAAGATGGATTTTTTTGTATTGGATTTTTGGGAACGGAAACTTTTCATTGATTCTTAGTTCCACTAAGATCAGTTTATTTATTTAAATACTTGATATCTATCTAGTTCAAGGTTTTTTCTTATGAGGATTAGTGTTAACTGTCTCTGTTTAGGGCTTTGTCCATTTGTCTATTTCAAAGGTTGTTAAACTGACATGATTAACATGGTAGAGTAGGGTCTGTAATTTCATAGTGTTATTCTTTTTTGTACATAGATGCTATTCTTTTTTTTTTTTTTGGAACAAATGCTTGATATCTGTCTAGTTCAAGGTTTTTTCTTATAAAGCTTAGTGTTAATTGTCCCTGTTTAGGGCTTTGTCCATTTGTCTATTTCAGAGGTTGTTAAACTGACATGATTAACATGGTAGAGTAGGATATGTAATTTCATAGTGTTATTCTTTTTTGTACATAGATGCTATTCACGATGCCATAGAATGCAAATTGTTTAAATGATTCTATTGAATTAAAAGTTTATTGCGAATTTTATATTTATAATTAATTAATTTAGTATTGTGAAATAAAAAATTTATTTGTTTGAATGTATTATTTTTTTATGACTTAAAAAAGTTTTACATTTCCATATTATTATTAATTATTATAATTTAAAACAGTTTCCTTATATTTTACATTTCTGATACAATATTATCATTACAATCATCATTTAAAAAACAACTTATAACTCAATTTATATTTGGAGGAATGTAACAACTACTAGTTTTATATTCATTGCAATGGAGAATATAGTAATAATTTCATTTTAAAAAATTTTAAAGTCATTGGAATACAAATTTCAAAGGAATGAAACTTGAATAGTTTTTGTTTACTTTAGTGTATTTTCATATATTTGTGGTTTATTTTCCATATATGAAACAATTTTTTAAACTTTTATTCATCCTCATGAATAGCACTGAACAATCTTGTTATATTTTTGAAATTTAATTTTAACCCAAATATGGTTATGTTCTAGCTCCCGGGGTTGTGTTTTGTTGCTTTTAATTAAGCTGTCATACAAACTAAAGCATACGGTTTAAAGAAATTTGGGTTTCTCATTGTAAACATTCACTAGCTCAATGGTTGTTTTTTATTTATATCTTTTTGTAAATTAATTGACATCAATTATATATTGTGAATTTTATCAAAGTTTCTAAAAAAAAGTTTATTGTGAATTTTATATCTATAATTAATTAATTTAATATTGTGAAATAAATTTTATTTGTTTGAATGTATTATAATAATTTAGAATACTTTCCGTTTTCTGATACAATATTTTTTATCACATTTATCATTAAAAACCAACTTCTACACAACTTATATTTGGAGGAAAGTAACAACTATTGCTTTTTTAATTTATTGCAATAGAAAATGGAGTGAAAATTTCATTTTAAAATTGTTTTAAAAAGATGAAATAAGGAAGAAAGAGATAAGAAAAAATGAAATAAAAAGAAGGATAAAAAAAAAAGAATAGATAAAAGAAGGGTAGAAGAAAAAATAAAAAGAAAAAAAGGGAAAAGGAGACAAAAGGGGGCAAAAAAATAAAAATAAAAAAAGGATAAAGAAAAAATGAGATCAAAGTAAAAATGTAATAAATGAAAACTGAATACATTGTAGTGAAAAAGTCTAAAACTTGGAAATTTTTGGTAAATATCTCCTTTTATTATGTTGCTTTATTAATTTAACTAATTTCAATGTCAACCTATTCATCTCATGAATTTAAACTATCAAATATCAATCATATGTAAACTCATATTTTACTGTGATTGTGCTAATGACCATGTTCACATCAAGCATGCTTGACCTTTGCTCAGGTTGGGCACAGTTACATCCAACTTGAAGAAGATGAAAGATATATATCAAAAGCTTATCAGTGACATCATATGAAGAAGAAGATGAGCTAAAAGAATCCACGTACCCATTTGTCCAAGCTTCCATCAAAATTATTTAAAGAAGTTGCCATTTCCCCAGAGATCAACTCAAGAAGCACAATTCCAAAGTCGAAAACATCTTTAAGAAAGCAATTCTCCCAAAATTCCATCTCAAATTGATCTCATTTTGAGTTAATAAGCATTGCCATCCCCAAGTTTGATAACTTATCAACTAACATGCACTTTGAGCTTAATTATGTTGAGATATGCAACACGCAAATGGCAGACATGGTGTAGCCATTCCAAACCTCTTGCTAAACCAGAAGAATTTTAAAGCCTCAAAGGCGATTCAAGGATCTTCTTCTTGTTGTCCTCCCACAGTTTCCATTCGATCTGTATTTATACACTAGAAGCCTTTCATCATGTACTACACAAAATTTGTTTCAAATTTTTAATTATGGAGTAGATACCCCAATCTAGACAAATTTTAGCAAAATATAGCCTAATATCTTCATCAAAATTGAGGATGAAAATGTTGACATGCTATATTTAATGGTGCTATATCACATTGAAATACATGTGTTTCACCGTAAAAACAATTGTCTATTAGTGAAAAAAAATATTTTTTTAACTTGCTATAAAATTGTCCAAAGTTTTTAATTTTAGCAAATATTGCGTAATTTATTTACCTTCTCCAAAATTAAGAGTGAAAGCGCTAATGGGACATTCTGGATGACACTGCTTCAACTGCATCATCAGCGGATCAAAATTAACACAAAGGAGCGACGTCTCTTTGAAGAGGCATCGTCTCTTTAACAGACGTAACAACAACTTACAAGTTCCTTAAATCTTAAGTAAATCAAAACAAATGCGAATAAGTGAAGATTTACAAATAGTATTCAACAATTTGAAAGATAATGTCATGAACATAACATCAAATAAACAATGAATCTGAAAACAAGAAAGAAAATAAAGAAAGATAATTTTATATAAAATCAAGAATTCGAAGCTTAAAAATGGGGGTTCTTACTGCTTAAGACAAGTTTGAAGCTCCTAACCCAGCCCTCAGAGACTAGTTGTTGATATGAATCCCTTGTGAATGCAAGAGTCCCTTCTCCCTCTTAAGAAAATGAAAATTTTTTATGCTAAAATTCTTTTTTCTTCTCTTCTTTCTCTCTTTTTTTCCTTTAAAAACGTCATCCTCTCTAAAATCAGCTCCTCATGCCTTTTTAAGCTTCCAATGCCTTGATAAGACATCCCCTTTTTATTTCTCATAATGTGCACACCTTTTCTAGCCCTCCTCTTGCCTCCAAAGTCTAATTTTCAAGCAAATATCTTTAGATCAATCACAGGTGGACCCACCCACTTGTGTAATACCGCCAAATCTTGCATTTATTTCTGTAAAAGTGGGCTGTAAAGAGGCGGCGCCTTTTTAAAGAGACGTCTCCTCACCGAAGATGCAGCCGTAGAGGCGGAGCCTCTTCGGCCCAGACCTGGGCTAGGCCTTTGGGCCAACAAGCTTTTGGGCTTAAGTTTGGTGTTTTAGGCTTAGGTTTGGTGTAGGTAGAGAATTAGGCTTTCGTGTCCATCTTAAAGAAGGTTCTGGGTTTCTCTTGCATTCAAAATTTGTACTACCTCATCATCGGGTTTCGTTGCAGGCCGATCAAATTGAGGGTATCCACAGTATTAAGTAAATCAAATTTCAATGCCTATCATAATTTTAAAAATACAAAATAATGTATATTACAAATTTAATCTCCATAACTGCGTAATCTCCTTTTTAGAAACTTTTCACGCCATATTCTGTCTAAATGAAAAAAAAAAATTCTCAATGGAGGAGCAAGAACAAGAAGAAGATAGGCCACGAACTACTTTCTTCGTGAATAACCCTTGTTTTTTTTCCATTTTTGTTTCGTAGTTTTTGATATTAAATAAAAAGCAAAGAAATTGATTAGTGGATCTATTAGTTCTGGCTAGTGGATTTTTTTTCTTTTTATCTCTTGGCTTGTGGTTTTTTTTTTTTTTGGAGAAGGTCAAAAGAGGAAGGAGTAGAGAATGGTTAGTTTCATTGAGGTGGAAGTAAAAGAGAATATTGTAGAAAAATAGTGTTTTTTCTTTGATAAAAACTGAAGAGCAATATTTCTATATTTTTTAAATATTACAGGTGTTAAAATTTTATTTGTTTGAGTTCACATGTCATCATTTGATATGGAAAGTCAGTGATAGGGTATAATTTCTCCCTTTAAATTCACTTGGGAGATTCTTGTCTATACTATGTGTATTACATCTTAGGGTAGGATTTGTGACATATAAATCAAACGATTTACACTTAACCATTGAAAATAAGACACATATACCTTTATTAGAAATCTCATCATTAGGTGTAATACACTCAATGTTGGCAATAATTTTCTATTTCACTTTTTATACTTCTTGTTTTCATAACAAATAATAATTTCTTCATTTCTCTTGTGTTTTTGCTATTGTCTTTTCTAATTTTTTAAATTTTTTTTAGAATTATTATTTTTTAAATCACTTATAGTATATTAGATGAAATTGTCATAATTTTTTTTTATTTCATTTACGTATATTAATTGTCTTGATATAATTTTTTAAATTATATTTCTTACATTAAAATTAAAAAAAGTTTATATTGACGCATAGTTGATTTATGAATTGTTCTTAATTTTATTTGTCTAGTAATATATTTAACAATAATTTATTTGATAAAATTTATTTTAAAATTTAATACTAGTACATGCAAATACATTGACGTAATACTAGCATCAAATTAAATTTGTTGCTATATATATATATATATCCATTTTAAATTGTTTTTAAGTCGAGCACTTGCTAAAATGAGCCAGAGTTGAAACAGTCACATTAATTAGTTTAATATGAAGAACCTATAACATACTTCAATAATTTTTTTTTTCAAAAGCAGATTGCATTTATTTTTACTAACTTATAACTTGAGAATACAATTTTTTTTTCAACATTGAGAATATATTTCTTCATTATCTATTTTTTTAAAATTATATTCTTTTAAGAAAAAAAAATTATTAGACAAAATCGGTAAAATATTTATCTACCATTACTTTTCTTTAAATATATTGAAAATATAGAATTAAACTTTTATCTTGTTAATTTATAAAATTAATTTTTATTTATTTTTAAAAGAGATGACTGAGTTACAAGTTCATTAAGAATCATCACAACTTAAATTAAATATCTTCAGTGTCTAAATATTTCTTAACAAGCATCACTCCTTTAAAACAACTAATTGCATTCAAAATATTTTTAAACAAGCTAACTTATCAGTGAATCTCTTTAATTTCAATGTCAACATATTCATCTTCTGAATTTGATGCACCAACTCCAGTTCGCACATATTGCTCTAAATCACTTGTGGGTGGTTCATATTTTGCTCTGATTCTGCTAACTGTTTCGTGCATATCAAATATGTTGAGTTGGAGTTGATTAAAAATAATTATTAGCACATGAAAAATGAGATAATATAATAGTGAACAAAAAAATAAATTTTCAACTAAATAAATTCACTATTACAAAAGGAAAATATTTTATAACTCAAACTCATAAATTATTCCCACTCTTGTATACATACTACAAAACTCACCCATTAGTACCTCACTTTTATTTGCCACTCACGGCACACTTTCTCTCATACACTACACACACCACTCACTTATTCACTCACACTCACAAATGATTTTCTTCTTCTATTGGTGTGTCTGAACATGAAACTCAACACCTATTTATAGTGCAAAATGCACTCTACAAGAACCAATAATCACCATCCAACATTTTCCAACTTTTCTATTATCTTTGTTGGCCAATTCTTTTGTAAGTGCATAGTCCACTTGCTCTTGAAGTTGGTAGAGCACTTTGCTTAATTTTGATTGCATAAAAGAAACCATCTAGAAGATTTTTTTTTATTAGTAATGATTTTAACACTCCCCCTCACTACTAATATCCCTAATCTTCTTCCTTGAAGTCATGCTAAGTTCTTCTCGAAATATTTCTAATTTTTCACTATTAAGACCTTTAGGAAAAATGTCTGCCAATTGTTCTTCTGTCTTCACCTGGATCACCTTGATCTCCCCAGTTAAGGTTTTTTCACGAATAAAGTGATATTGCACTTCCACATGCTTTGTTCTAGCATGAAACATTGGGTTTTCAACTAAACAAATAGCTGACTGATTATCATAGTATAGTGGTACTGGATAATCAACTGGTTGGTGTAAATTCTCCAACAACTGTACTAACCACGTACTTTCCTGTGCTGCCATCGTTGCTACACGATACTCAGCCTCTGTTGTTGAGAGTGACACTGTTGGTTGTCTTTTGCTACACCAAATAACAACTCCAGAACCCAAACTAAATGCATAACCGGTGGTTGATCTTCATGGGTGGTATCATAATCACCAGCATAATCAGCATCGCAATATGGTGGGTGTCGAATCCAACAAAAATAAAATTCTACTCTATAAATAAATATTTGTAGCAAAGTTGGAGTAGTCAGCCGGTTCATGCAAACTCCAAAAAAGTCACACCTGGAAGCTGTTTGGAGAATTTTGAGGTACATCAAAGGAGCACTTGACCACGGGTTATTTTATAAAAGTAAAATGACTTGCAAGTTGGAAGGATATTGCGATGCTGATTATGCTGGTGATTATGATACACGAAGATCAACCACCAGTTATGCATTTAGTTTGGGTTCCAGAGTTGTTACTTGGTGTAGCAAAAGACAACCAACAGTGTCACTCTCAACAATAGAGGCTGAGTATCGTGCAACAACGATGGCAGCACAGGAAAGTACACGGTTAGTACAGTTGTTGGAGAATTTACACCAACCAGTTGATTATCCAGTAGCACTATACTGTGATAATCAGTCAACTATTTGTTTAGTTGAAAACCAGTGTTTCATGCTAGAACAAAGCATGTGGAAGTGCAATATCACTTTATTCCTGAAAAAGCCTTAACTGGGGAGATCAAGGTGATCCAGGTGCAGACAGAAGAACAATCGGCAGACATTTTCACTAAAGATCTTATTAGTGAAAAATTAGAAAAATTTCGAGAAGAACTTGGCATGACTTCAAGGAAGAAGATTAGGGATATTAGTAATGAGGGGGAGTGTTAAAATCATTACTAAGAAAAAAAAAATCTTCTAGATGGTTTCTTTTGTGCAATCAAAATTAAGCAAAGTGCTCTACCAACTTCAAGAGCAAGTGGACTATGCACTTACAAAAGAATCGGCCAACAAAGATAATGGAAAAGTTGGTAAATGTTGGATGGTGATTATTGGTTCTTGTAGAGTGCATTTTGCATTATAAATAGGTGTTGAGTTTCATGCTAAGACACACCAAGAGAAGAAGAAAATCATTTGTGAGTGTGAGTGAATAAGTGAGTGGTGTGTGTAGTGTATGAGAGAAAGTGTGCCGTGAGTGGCAAATAAAAGTGAGGTACTAATGGGTGGATTTTGTAGTATGTATACAAGAGTGGAAATAATTTGTGAGCTTGGGTTATAAAATATTTTTCTTTTGTAATAGTGAATTTATTTAGTTGAAAATTTATTTTCTTATTCACTATTATATTGTCCCATTTTTCATGTGTTAATAATTATTTTTAATTGACTCCAACTCAATAGTTTATCCTTACCAGTATATTCATCAGAGATACTCAAGGATGCTAGATCAGGAGTAACATGGTGACTGGCTCCAGTGTCGGGATACTAATCAAAGGAAGATGAAGTTAAGCTTGGAGCACTTTGCAAATTACCACTGTTTAGATGACTGATGTTCGTTTGTGGAGAAGAGTACAAGGAACATTGAGAACGAGAAAATTGTTGACCATCATAAGCACCTGGAACACGCTGAAAGTTAGCATCAAAACGACGCCTGCAATTGATAACAACATGATTGTTGTAGCCACAAATCTGACATTGAACCAAATTATTTTTTACTGATTGAACCGTCACCCTCGGTTGGAGTTTCGGTTGAACCGGTGATTGAAGTTGTTTTCGGAAGAAGAAGATGAACTTGTCATTGTAGAAGATAGATTTGGCGATGATCGTTGCACAAGGTTGGTAGTAGGTTCTGCTGTTTGTTGAGCTTTCAAAAGTAGCTCATAAGAGACCAATTGGCCATGAAGATTATGAAAGGTAGGAGGGTCCATATGCAACTGTAAACCACTAATAACACCATTGAATTTTGATCTAAGATTTCTGAAAGTAATTGTATTAAATTCAGCGGTTGATAAGGATTGTCCCGTAAGAGCCAAGCTATCTGCAATATTTTTAGCTTTGAACAGATATTCAGACACAGACGTATCATTCTTTGAAAGGTTGTGGAGTTCTATGTAGAGTTGAGTGCGTTGAGCATTATTTACCATGCCATAAGCCGTAGATAGAGCTTGCCAAATTTCAGATGCAGAGTTCAACCCAATTAAATGAGGGTACACTTCTTCAGATATAGAGGAAAGAAGCCAAGAAAATAATATTTGGTCTTTATGGAACCAAGAGGTGCATTCTGGATTTGGCTCTTATGTTTGTGTAGTAGGATTAAGGACGGTTTGTGGTGGAGCTGGTTCAGTACCATATAAGACACCATGAAGTTTGTAAAAGTTCAACAATGGCTGAAATTGTAACTTCCAAGGAATATAATTCTTGGAGTTCAATTTAATAGAAAAGGTCTGCTGAATATTGGTTGGGTTTAGCGAAGAAATAGCATTGGGTAAGAGAAGAGTGGGAGAGGAAGACGAGATTTGTTCAGAAGAAGAAGAGGAATATTCGGAGGAGCCTGTTTGAGTAGAAGACGAGATGTTAGTTAGCTCTGATACCAACTTAGAGTTTGAGAATGAATGGTAAATCTATCGTATTTCATAATATCAAAGAGTACAAAATATATAGAGTACAAGTATAGTCAGATAACAACAGTGTAAACAACATGAGAGTTAATAGCTATCTAAGATACTTTACAATAACACCCCAAAGAATCAAAGAAAATAAAGTGAAAAGAACGATGAAGCCCCCAAAAAAAGTAAGAAAATAGTAACGGTGAGTGAGGACATGAGGAGGAATATCACCATCAAGAAGGCATTCTTCTTCAATGGCATCAAACTCCTTCCACGGTTTCCAGCCGACGCTGCCTTTCTTGTTAGATCCATCAGTCTTATTGCGGTTGTGTTAGTGAGGCTTGAGGGAGCCAGAGAAGTGAGTGGAGGATTATTCACAAGAGTGAGGACCTAAAGAAGAGTTGGAGCGGGAATGAGGAGGAGAACCCATAGGGCTAAAAACCAGGAATGGAGTGGAATGAGTTGGCTGTTTTTTTGCTATCATGAGAGTCTCTTGATGGGCTCCGCACGTAGTACACAGGATGACAAGGTGGCGATAATGGTCTTGCGGGTGATGATGGGGTTAAGTTGCTAACTTCTGAGTCTGTTTTGGAGAGATGAGTAGATGACATTGTTGTTGTTTGATGGTATGTAAAGAAGGAAGTGAAGATCGAAGAAGAAGAAGAAGAAGAAGAAGAAGAAGAAGAAGAAGAAAATACTATAAGTGCTAGTGTGTTAGATTGAGTAGATTATTTTTTTGTGGGTATTGTTTTATTTTAATGTAGGATCTCAAGAACGGACGTTATGGGGGAGCACGTTGTTATATGGTTTGTTTAATAAGATCGAAGTAATGATAATGCATGGTGATAATTAATAATGCTAGGTGGATTCGACATTAACTGGCTAGCTGGGATTGTCTACTTGATGTTTCTCTATTTTATTTTACATCTAATTTATTGTTTACTTTCACATTTTGTAAAAAGACTTACTTGTTTGGTAATTAAAGTGCAAAAGATAATGCAAGTGAGAGAGTAGTTAAGCAATAACTCCTTACATTATGAGGTGTAAAGTTCACTTCATATAGGAGAGGACTGCAAGCTGATCAAGCCGGTCATATCTTGATCTAATAGTCAAGCTTTTTTTTTTTTTTTTATCTTTTTTTATTGTATAATAGGAAATTTAGATTTGAATACCTTTTTTTTATGGTGTTATTTGTACTGAGTTCAAAAAATACAAATAAAAAAAAATAAAAATTTCAATTTCAAAGAGCTGGATTCCCATATTAATACCAAACATACCCTTTACAAAATGAAAGGAAACCTGGTTGTTGTCAACCCTACTACTACACATCATAGAATCAGCAAGTAAAAACTAGTAAATTTCAGTTAGAGTTATCGTTTTTATATGCTATTCTATTGCATAAAATTTTGCAGCATTGAATGCTTACTGACAGATCAGGAAAGAGAAGAAAATTGTAATGAAAGTGCTAAAAAAAAAAGGCAATGTGAGGATATCTGAAAAATATTAATTGGTGAAAAAAATTAAACCCGTACAAAACATGAAAATCTATTTCAGGATTTTCAGGATCTAACTCTTTAATTTCAGGGAAAAGTCAAATAAAATTCACAAGAGGGTAGTTGATGGATTGAAATTGTGGGCACTAGTGGATGCATACTTGAGGACCCTTTGCCTTCTTTCACCATAATTACTCGAAAAATGTCTTTGTTTAATCACTCGACGATTAATCTACAAACTCTCTTAGCAATTCTTGTACATTTTATAGTATTCCACTACACAGTTCTTTGTTAATATTTGAGAATTAATTGCTTGCCTAAGAAACATGGACACGGATACGACGATATGACGATTTTTAAAATTTAAGGACACGACACGGATGGAACACACTTTATATATATATATTCTACATAAAATATGTATTATTTTCTATTATATAAAGATGATTTGTTAAAGAAATAAAGCTAGTGTGATAAAATAAAAACTCCAGAAAATTTAAACACTTAATATAATAATTTAATTAATTATCTATAATTGTCATATATAAGGTAGACATAAAAAGTGACCAATTAAATTAAATTCTTAATCACTAAATTATTAATAAATAAATTAAACTAAATTATTAATCAAAACTATTAATTAAATTAAATTATACAAAAAATGGAGCTAAAAAGTGTTCTAAAAAAGTGTCCTGCCGTGTCCTAGAAGTGTCCAGTCGTGTCGGTCTCGTGTCTTAAAAAGAAAAAAATAATAAAATAATAGAGCCATGTCAGACACGTGTCAGGCCCGTGCCGGTGTTCAAAAAGTGTCCGACATGGATACTCCACCCTTTTTGAAGTGTTGGTGCTTCATAGTTGGTTGCCTATCAAAGGTATACTAATGCAGGCTAGAATAGGATCAAAATATGGGATTTGCATGTCTTAGGGTGTGGACTTATCGAGAAAGCTAGCCACACATATTGATATGACTTTACATCTATTGACACCAAATTCTCCTCTCATCTGCTAAAAAATCTATAAGTTGAAACGTGTAAACTGTAGTTGTCAACATAGAATTTAGACAACCAGTGACAGAGCTAACTTCTAAATTCTAGTCATAGAGAAAAGGAATAACCCATATTTAAGCCCTTGAACTTTGACAATTTGTTTTACTACATCCGCAAACTTCTATTTTGTTTTAAAAGACCCTTAAACTTTTATTTTTGTTTTAGTTTAAGCCCTTATCTAACAGAGCTGACGAGATTGTAAATCAATATTGTTAAGTGCGCATGTGATTGGTGTATGCAACATGACATGGACATTTCAATCAGCTGATTGGGAAGAACGAGGCTGAGTGGGATAATTAAAGTTGGTGATTGGGAAAGAGAAAATTAAACTTATGTTAATATGCTATAATGCACTAAGGAGTTAAAGAAGCTCACAACTTAGAGAGAGACAGAGCATAACTTCAAAGTGCTCTTTGAACCCTAGATATCGTGAAGCTCAATCTGAATAACACCAAGCTTATTTTGAATGAAGACCTTCAAATATATCTTGATTTTGCACTTGTAGGCAATATATAGTGAGTGGAAGCAATTTAAAAGAGGAAATTTGGTTTGCATTGAAGAAGGGAGAAAGGACAAAGGCTGAGAATCACCAAGCTTGTTTGAAAACAGAGCTTCAAATCTGTCTTGGTTTCGAACTTGTATGCCTTATATAGTGAGTGGCC
The DNA here is from genome assembly GCA_949671775.1 of Mallotus repandus. Taxonomy (NCBI): domain Eukaryota; kingdom Viridiplantae; phylum Streptophyta; class Magnoliopsida; order Malpighiales; family Euphorbiaceae; genus Mallotus; species Mallotus repandus. The sequence goes on from CATIWM010180450.1 coordinate 12,662, forward strand.
CAACTTTGAAAGAGAAATTTGGGTTGGCATTGAAGAGGGGAGAAACATCAAGGTTTGGTGGTCTACCAGGTACTTTTCAGTTAAAGTTTAACCTTTTTTCCCTATATAGTGTCGTTGTCTACAGTGTTGTGTCGTTGTCTGCAATAAACTATCGTGAGTGGTGGCCAATTTAGTATGTCCTTTAGTAAAGTGTAAGCTTTTTTTTTTCCAGTGTAAATGGTGGTCCAACACATAGAGCAAATGGGGAATGAAGACAATATATGCATGAAAAATGTGTTTTTTTCATTAAAAACTGGTAATAAACAAAGTACAAAATTATTTAATGCATTGATAAATTAATTTTTTATTTTCTAACCCTAGGTGCTGCTTGATGGGGAGTGTGACTGTTGCATTGACAATAAACCACAGAGGGAAGTTTAAAGGCAAAAATGCAGAGGTTTATGTAGGTGGGTGAAAGACTGTTGCTGAATTGTATTTTGACATAAATTGCATGTCTTATGTCAATTTTCTTGCATATGTTAAAAAGGTTGGGTATAATTATATTAAAGGGATTTATTATAAGGAGTTGGATAGTAGGAAGTTTAGAGAAATAAAAAATGACAATGATGCATGTTCAATAGCTCAAACTTTGGTTGATGGTGATGAACTAGAAATTTATGTGAAACATATAGAAAATGATGGTACAACTAAGACACAGAGTAAAGAGGAAGGAAAAACAAATGCAAGCTTGAGTACATGTGCAAATATAGAGTCTTTAAATCATGGAGAGAATGAAGAGGCATCATTTGAAGGTATTGATGATAAAGCTTATCAGACCTTTGATGAGTTTCTCATGCCTGTTAAATGTTTGAGTGATAATAAAGAGGAAGAGTTGCAGGCAACTAGGGAAAATATGAGGAAGGATATGCAAATGAGGGCTGCTAGAACCATCAAGGAAAAAACTGAAATTCTGAAGCAGCAGCTAAAACAAGTGTTGATGTAGAGGCTGAAATAGGTGTTGATGAAGCAGCATCTGGACATGAAGAAGCAGCTGAACATGAAGAGGACGATAAAAGTGAACAAAGCTCACAGTATTTGGACAATAATGATTTGGGGAGCTATTATAGTGAGAGTAACAAAGAAGTAGCTGATGATGCACTCAGAAGGCTCAAGGGTGAAGTTTGATGTTGAAGCCAAGATTTCTGTATTTAGTCTTGGAATAATCTTTGAAAATGTTCAACAATTCAAGTTTGTAGTTGTGAAATATGCTGTAATAAAAGGGTTAGAGATCCGTTTTTTAAAGAATGAAAGCAAACAGGTGAGGGCACGATGTAAGGAAAAGTGTCCATAGACATTATTTGGTTCCATAGATAACTCGAATGACACGTTTACAATTAAAACTTACCATAAAAATCATAATTGTGGAAGGGTTAATAGGAACATAATGGCTAACAGTAAATTCTTGGCAATTCTGTTGTAACCAAGGATAACTTGTCAACCTTGCATCAAAATAAAAGAGATTAAAGACTTACGTAAAATAGAATACAAGCTAAAGGTGTCAATGACAGCTTGTAAAAATATAAGGTAGAGTGATGGAAGGCAGACTCAAGAATCTGTGGAAGGCAGAACTCAATCAACACTACCTCTACAAAGGCTATTTCAAACTTTAACAGCAACGCCAGTCTCTATGGGTGCAATGCCTACAGACAATGAGGAGCCCACAAGGAAAAAATTACCCACTTGGAGGCAGTGATAAAAGCAGCAAGGGATAACTTTCAAGTCTATAGAATGGTGGTCAATGAAGGGTAACAGTTGCCAAAGTGACATAATATAAAAAAGCTTTCTGGATAGGATAACTTTTTGGTGTTAACAAACTATTTTGTGGCTATTTTTTTGGTATAGTTGACCTACAAAATGCATCCAAGTATGTTGTCATTTTGCTAGTCAAGTTCCATCAAGTACTTGGAATACATTTTAGGATAGTATACTTGTAATGAAACTTTAATAGATGATGAAGCATGTTAATGATTGCTTATATGGTTGTACTTATATGAAAATAGGTTTTTTCATGACTTCTTGAGCTGTTACAGGTTGCTTATTGTGTTAAGGGTGTATGTATTTTATGTTAAGGCTATATTTTGTGTATTTTGTGCATACAGTTACTTAAAATTACAGGTTCAATGACAATGTATGTAATTAAATGTACTTCATTAACTTATAAAAATTACATCATTCCAGTCTCCAACTGCACTAGTAAACACTTCAGAAGCTAAATACCAAACCTAAGCCAACACTTAAAAACTATCACCTTACACACATCTTTAACAAAGCACTAACTTTAACAAACAAACTAACAATAAACAAACTAACATTAACAAAAACACTACCAATAACCAATAAACTAACATCTTCAACAAACTTCACCTAAACATCTTGATCACTAATATAGTAACAGCAATAAAGAATCCATCTCTGTAGAAATCTCTGCTGATTCATGTATTATTAAAAGCTTGGCTTAACTCAGAATTTTGCATTTCCAGTTCATGCACTTTATTCCGCAATGAATCCAGTTCCTTTAAATACACCATTGCACTGTGGTCTTGATCAGAGTTAACTTTCAAATTTGACAGATGCATGCTTAAAGCTCAAAGTTCATTCACCATTATCAGAGATCGCTCGCTTAGCCATTCATCATGCCATTTAAAAAATTCATAATGCCCACCCTACAAAATGAAAATCCATCATTGTTCATCTAAATCACTACACACACTGTAAACACAAACCATTGTGAGTTCAAATCTTTACCACATGAGGAAACCCCCAAAATTTTCTCCTAGGGTTGGCTTCAGTTCTTGAAATTAGAAAATGAGCCCTTTTTCTGCAGTTGCAATATACCACAGTTTCTTCAAAAACAGATTGTACAATGTCTTCATAATTTCTGCCTCTATGAGAGCTAGGATTTGCAATATCACTACTTGCCATATTTATTGACCAAAACCTTATTATATACTCTTAGCATATTGATTTCTGCAAGGATTTTGTAAAATCAGAGGAAGGAGGATTTTTGATTTAGAGAATGAGAGGAAGAAGAAGAAGAGCAACTAAACACTAAAACCCTAATATTTTTTATCTTTAAATACTACTTTCCACGTTAACATAAAGGACAAGTTGACATCATCAACTAAAATCCACGTTAACAGAGCTAAATCCACGTGGAAATTATCTTAACTGCTTTCTGGAGGACAATTTCAAAACTTAACAGGTCAAACTAAATAAAAATAAAAGTTTCAGGGCCTTTTAAAATAAAATAAAAGTTCAGGTACGTAGTAAAATAAATTGTCAAAGTTTAGGGGGTTAAATATGGGTTATTCCTAAAGAAAATGATGTTGCATTGATGGTTGGTTTAGTCAAAACTTTTGTATGGGTGAAGGGAAATAGCTGAGGCCTTTAGATGCTTGAGCATCTTGATCTGCAGCTATACAGGTAACTAACAAACTTCCTTGTATAGATCAAAACTTCATCTCTTTTTGTTATGTTTGATAATAATCCGGGAAACACTTAATATGATCATGCCAACTATATCCGAGCCGACAGGCTTCCATGGAGCCTGACCTAGACAGACTCCGACTTTTGTATTAGGACTGATAAGCTGTGGTAGTAGGATCATCATATATGCTAGCAACAAAAAATTTCAAGGACATATGAAGGCAGAGTTCTTTTGTTTAAAAAATGTTAACTCTATAACCAGGTTTCAATCTGAATCTTAATCCACAATGAAGAATTTAATGAGATTCACCATTCCATGTAGCTGCAAAAATTGACTGAACTTGTGTTCTACAGCTAAGAACCCGGCATTTTTGCCTTGAAATACTAGTGCCTTAAGACTTATATAGCATGTAAACTATGTAAAAAAGCTTGTCTAGAGTACTATTCTAAGATGGTGATTATAGTCAAGTGATGAGATCCAAGGTTGCAGCAAGGGAACTGCATTTTATGGGTGTGATTGTCTATGGTTGATTTCGAGTCTTTTCACTTGGCAATGACGTTTGCGCATACAAGAGCTAAAAAAATAGGACAAAAAATAGGAAAAATCAAGAGAAAAAGAATTAAGTGGGTGGAAAATTGAAAATGATGGATGGAAACTTATTAGATGAAAATTAATATTCTAGTTGGGAATACAATGTTGATGAAAGGCCAGACAATGCTAATATTTAGTCAAAAATTTCCACTGTGAGGCTTGTTGCCACTATAGGACTCCTCACCACCTATTTGCCTTCATCATGCACCCAACTTAAAGACCCATGTACCACAGCCTCTTCCATTGATTTTGGACCCTCCAAAGTGAGTTTGTAGCTTAGCTTCTCGTACTTGTTTTTAAAAGCCAATTTCTTTGGCTCCACAGTCACATTTATCCCATATGGGTGTCAACTTTGGAGTGTAGTTGGACATTGCCTCTCCCACATTTGTCACAGTCCTCTGAAATTTATGTACAATTGTACCTGAATCTGAGTGATTGCCAGTAAAATAAGCAATGAAAGAGGGATAGCTAAGATCCAAAACAGGCTTGGTTACTGATGTGGTCCAAGAGCAAGCTTTGATGTTCTTAGAAAAATTGGACAAAGTTCGACAGTGGCAATTTTGTAATTAAAGCAAAGTTCCGAGTGTCAGATTTTAGTGATTTCGATGGCTAATTTGGGTGGAATTGGGCCACTGATTCAAAGCCACGAGCTTTGCTCGTGATGCCCTATGGATTTTGGCCAAATTCGATTGTTTGGGCCTTCGAATTGATGTTTTTCTATTTTAGTAATTTTACCTTTTTTTATTAGGAGTTTATTTAGGGTTTACTTTTGGTATATAAGCTTATTTTACACCTTGTTTTGAACGGCTTTTGTTTTCTAATAATATTACAGACTTGTTTTTCCCAAATTTCCTAGAATTTGATAGAATCAATAGGGATTTGAAGGTTGCTAATCGATATTCCTTAAAATCAATGATTTTCGCAAATTATCTACCTTCCACTACATCAGGTGGTATCAGAGCATCGATCCAGAGATCATGCCGCCTAGGAGAAACCAGCTTGTGCAGGAGGTGTATGAGAGGGACATGGAACTACGACTACAGGAGATGATTGACGAACGAATGGATCGAGTAGTCAAACAGTTGACAGATCGGATGGCCATAATTCTGGGTAACCAGAATCGTCGCAGGCCACCTGCGGCTGAAGAGGTAAATGAAGAAGAGGAGGAGTATGAGGAAGAGGTACCACACAAGCGACCTAGGGTTGCTACAGACAATGATCGCAAAGGATGGGAGACTGGTATGCGCCCTGAAATTCCAGAAGACCATGGCAGCCTGCGCCTAGAAGATTTCCTTGATTGGCTTGCTACGGTTGAGGAAATTCTAGATTTCAAGGATGTCCCTGAAAATAAACGTGTGCCCTTGGTAGCAACAAGGCTGCGTGGTAGGGCTACGGCATGGTGGCAGCAACTAAAATTGACAAGAACCAGGATTGGAAAAGAGAAAATTGTTTCCTGGGAAAAGATGAAGAAGCACATGCGTTCAGCCTTTTTACCTTATAATTTTCAAAGATTGATGTACCAAAGATTTCAGAATTTGTGTCAAGGCCTACGTTCAGTTGATGAATACACCATAGAATTCTACCAATTGATAGCCAGGAATGAAATCCAGGAGACAGAGGATCAGCTAGTATCGCGCTATATTGGAGGCCTGAATTACCAGATTCAGGATACTGTCAACATGTTTGATCCTGTTTCTGTGTC
>CATIWM010180451.1:0-12866 GCA_949671775.1 Mallotus repandus
GACCTATACGAAGAAAAAACTTGATTAGACACTAAAACAACTCTAAATAAATATAATTCAACTTTAAAACATTTGAAACTAATTTAAAAATAATGAATGAAATTATTTCTAATTTGAATGATATTTTAATAATTAAATATAACTAAAGCGTAAAATCCTTATAAAATTCATTCAAAATTCAATTAAAATATATGTACAAATATCATACATAATGTAATTACAGATAGAAGACAATAAAATTTTTAATTAATTATAATTATTTACTTATTAAATTTTAATTTAATAAATATTTAAAAATAATAAGAGCATTATTTTACCTTATATGTCAATTTAATTTTTCAATCTTCATAGTATTACATTATAACATAGTAATTTATTACAATTTTAGTAAATTTTCTATTTGAACAATTATACAACACTCTTTCAATTTTTTATCTAAATAATAATCTAATTTTACAAAACTTGATAGAGTTATAATGTAGTACTTTATTACATTCTTTATAAATTTTCTACATAAACTTAACAATCTTTCAACATTTTTTACATTAATAATTTCATAATTAATTATGTCATAAAATTTATCAATTTTGATTTTAATTATTTACTTATTCAATTTAATATAGTAACACGTATAAAATTGTGTTATCTAATTTGATTTATATTTAATAAAACATAATTAGATCTATTTAAAATATATATATATATAATTTAAATAAAATTACTATTTTAATTAATTTAATTTTATTTGAGATAAAATTGAATTTTATATATATTAAAAGGCTAAATCCATATTTATGTTTGGGAAAGTTTTCAGATTGTAAGAAACAAATAATTTAAAAATGAAATAATAAAAGAATTAATAATTCTAGTAAAAACTTGAGTTGCAGTTGAAGTGTCAAGGGCACTTATTTTTGGGGAGAGGTTGTCGGTTCAAATTTAATCTCTTGCAGTGATACTAATTTTAACTAATTATCTAGAATTGTGAGATTTATCATGGCCTATAAAAAAATTTCAAAATTACTAGCAACCAACCACTAATATTACTATCTATGGCAAATAATAATAATAATAATAATAGTAGTAGTAGTAGTAATAGTCTTTTATTGATATTATCTTTATATAATATGTATTTAGAAATAAAAATTTTGTTTATTAAAGTTATATATTATAAATAAAATTTTCATGCATTAAAGTTATATTAGTTATGATATAAAATAATTAATTTATTATGATATAAAATAATTAATTTATTTTTAAAAATTATGCATAATATTTTATGAATAAATTAAATTATATATAATATTTTTAAAATCTTTAAATACATAAAAAAATTAATTATTTATCTTTTTAAAATTTTATTAAGCTTAAAATTAAAATACGACGGCTTATTTTAAGCGCTATCACGATTATCTTGCTAGTTTTGCTTATAATTGGATTCAGCTATCCCCAAATTTGAGTAAATAAAAGTGCAGTTCAAAAAAGTGCTTTTAGACTTCATGATTAAGCCTTTAAGATTAACTAATGTGGTCTGACTTTTCAGAGTCTAATAGATGATGCCTTTCTAGTTTTCTATTTATAAGTTTTTTTAAAAAAAAAAAAATGTTTGATGATATTTATAAGTTTTTTTCAGCATTTTCTGCATCAATAACTTTTTTTTTTGGTCAAGAAATCAAAATGCAACTTTACACAATTAAAAATGGAGTTTTTGACATGTTATTTCTTGAGAAGAGGTCCAAATTCTTATTCTTTTTCTTTTTGAGATTTCATTTCTTTCTATTTTTAAGTAATAAACTTTTATTTTGTTATTTGAAATTAGAAATTATTTTTCAATTGAAAGATATATACACATTATTTTTAAAATATATTTGTCAAATAATGTGTTGATTTGATTGAAAAGGTAAAACATTTATCAAATTGATTGAGCAATTAAGTGAAAGTTCAATGGGCAAATTGAACTTTTGTTTCTCTAACAGGATTTTAGTTTTATATTGCCATTCAATATCCAATCAAAAATATGTATTATATAAGTTTATAATTAACACAATTGATTTTTTAGCTAATATAAAATAATTATTTCATAAGTACATTAAGAACATTAGTTTTAAATTAAATAATTATGCTTAATATGGTTAATTTTAAATATAAAAATGGTTATCCTCATTAGAATAAAATTTATTGTCCTAAAAAAGGAGCATATCTTGGAGAGCATATATTCCTTAATATCTAAATACATAGTTGTGTAGATTTTTTTTTTAATTTATTTTTCCAGTATTTTATTTAATGAAATGTATGCTTTCTTTCCCTACAAATCAAACAAATAAAATTATTATATACAAGTACATAATTTACAAATCTTGGAGGATTATTGCATCCAACAAGGAAATGCTTAAGCATGATGTTTCTTGTGCACAACTCAGGCTTTTGTCTTGTTTGTTTTCTCTTGCCAAATGCATAGTATAAACTTTTGACTTTTTGATTTTTATTATTTTTATAATATTTGAAATTCTAAATTTCTAATCTCTTCTTCATATCTCAATACAATCAGATAAAAAAAAAATGTCCCAACTGGGTTTGAGTCTCTCTTCAGAGTTCTCTCAAGTGGAGTGGTGGTTGTCTTTGGTCCAGTCCCAACACATTTATTCTATTTATCAACCTCGTCCTGAATTTACTCTCATTCTTAGACTTTATAAGCGTTTAGTGTCTATATCTTTCGCACAACTCAATTACCTTATTTCACATTTACTCTTAGCAATAATGGCATCAAGCAGTGCAGTAAAGTCTTTGCGTCAAGGAAAACTGAAGGAGATTGCATAATTAAATGCGGAAGAAACCATTGAGCTAGAACTCACAACAGATGCTAACCCTCTGCTTGCAAAACTCAAGAATCGTCTTGTTGGGAAGCTGTACAACTCAAAAATATTCTCTGCACAGTTTGTACAACAGACTCTAGCTCCAGTCTGGAGCTTCGCACCTCAACTTCAGGTTTAAGAGTTGAAGCAGCGCAACACCTTTGTTTTCATACTGACTACACCAGAAGAATGCGATCGCATAACATATGGCAAGCCCTGGTCTGTTCACCGCCATTTGTTAGTACTGAAAGAATGGGATCCCGCCCTCGCAGAGGAAGACTTGGAGTTCAACTCAGAGTGCTTCTGCATCCAAGTGGGCGGCCTCCCTCCCAGTCAGATAAGCTAGGCAAACGCAAAGAGAATTGCTGAATCAAAATTTCTCAACCTGAAAGATATGGATGATAACCTCCACACCGGTGAAGAAATTGATCACTTTCTAAGAATCAAGGAAAGAGTTGATCTCACCAAACCGCTACCTCTAGGCTTCAGGAACAAGGCAGCCACTTCAACCAAATGGATCATGTTCCAGTACGAACGCCTCCCTCTTCTCTGCCAAATTTGCGGTTGCTGATCATTTTACTAGAAACTGTCATAGATTTACAACTCAAGAAGAAATTACTTACCAAGTGAACAACTGCTTAGACTATGGTGCCTGGATTCACGCCAATCCGCGCAAGCCTCGATCCCTCCGTGGCAGTCAAAGAACGCCTGCCAGATAGCCTGTGGAGCTCTCGGTTAAGTTTGGTAGTCTCTCTCTGGATAACCCGTCCATGCGCGTTCTCCCCACATTGGAAGATTTTTTTTGATAATGATCTTGCTTGGTCCTTCATTTTGAGCTTCCTAATCTTCCTTGTATGTAATTTGTTAGCCTTGTCTTGCTCCATAGTTTTGCTATCAGAGCCCATTATGAAATATAAAGAGATAAAGGCTTACTCCATTTGATCCAACTTGGTGGAGTTGTGGGTGGGCTGAGCTTCTTTAGGGCCCAAATCGCTTTTGTCCCAATGTGCAGAGTGCTGCCCCATCACCAGTGAAGAACCAGGAGGTTCACACCCCTCTCCCAGTAGTGGAGTAGTTTTCGCAGAGTCAAGGAGGATTCCTGAAGTCATCAATATTACTATTTATGTCATGTGTTTAGTAATATTAGTGACTTCATTTTGGTCTTTTTGCTTTTCTTGTTTATGGTATGTTTGTTTGCTTTGGTTTTATTGTCTTTCTTGAATGTGGTTGCTGTTGTGGAGTAATCACCAGTAGGGATGGGTTGTCAAGCATCCCCTTATTTTGTCCCTTTTCTGCCTTAGGGTGGTCTTGTGTTTTTCCCCATTAGTAGGAGTTGTGGTTTCAATGAAATCTGTATTACAAAAAAAAAAAAAAAACAAAAAAAACACATAATTTACAAGGATCCAAGTTAGGTGAACTTGGCAGATTACATATGATAAATATATAAAAGCTAGAAGAGCAAATAGTATTTATCAAAAGACAATGAATTAGGGAATATTGTAAGTGATCACAAGGCTGCTATGAGATATGAGATATAAGTTGGAATTTTATCATTATTAATTTATATTTTTAAAATTAATTTCATTTTTATTATAAAATTATTGATTTGGCCCTTTTATAATAATAAGAAAAAGACAAAGGAAAAAAAAACAGAAGATTGTAACTTGTTACCATATCCAATCATTAGTTTGGTAGCGTCCTAATGTGAACTCTGTAGAATAGCCCACTCTTAGGTCCATGCCTCAGCCATGTGCTCATCTAAATAAACAAATTACAACTTTCATAAAACAAAAATTTAAAAAGTTTGAAAGCAATACAGCTACTCATGTTTCCATTTTCTCTTCATGCAATCAAATCTTAAATGCAAAGATATGCATATTTAAAAGAATAAGGTACCGATATATGTTATGAATTTTATTAAATGGGGTCTTTGATTAGTCTTATATATGAAAAAAAAGGTAATAGAAGAATTTTATCTTTTTATAAATTTACTTGATTCGACCTATAAATTAATTGAAATTTTTATAACTATAAAATGGACAAAACGTTAGAATAAAAAAAAAAAGATAAAATCTCTTGTAAATCAAAAATTTTGATAAATTTTTCAGTGCATTTTTTATTTCCCTTCATTTCCATTTCCATTTCCATTTTGATTTCGATTCCGGTGTATGAACCAAACGACCATAAAAAAAAAAAAAAAAAGTCCCTATTTGTAAAGTTCAATTTGGCCTTAAATTATTACTTAGACTAATTTAGCCTCAAGTCTTACAATTAATAGCAAAATAAAATATTCCATTGTATAGTTATTAATTGATGCTCTTCAATAAAACTCTCAAGTTCAAAATTGAATTTATCAATGGTGTAAAGAAAACTTTTACCACAAGTAACAAATTAAATTTATAAACTTTTCAATACTATGAAAATTATTTTCACCAGTTTATTATTCAACTTTTAATATATTATTTTCAAATAATGTGAACTCTGTAGAATAGCCCACTCTTAGGTCCATGCCTCAGCCATGTGCTCATCTTAATAAACAAATTACAACTTTCATAAAACAAAAATTTAAAAAGTTTGAAAGCAATACAGCTCCTGATGTTTCCATTTTCTCTTCATGCAATCAAATCTTAAATGCAAAGATATGCATATTTAAAAGAATAAGGTACCGATATATGTTATGAATTTTATTAAATGGGGTCTTTGATTAGTCTTATATATGAAAAAAATGTAATAGAAGAATTTTATCTTCTTATAAGTTTACTTGACTCGAACTATAAAATAATTAAAATTTTTATAACTACAAAATGGCCGAAATGTTAGATTAAAAAAAAAAGATAAAATCTCTTGTAAATAAAAAATTTTGATAAATTTTTCACCCTTCATTTTCATTTCCATTTTGATTATGAGTCTGGTGTATGAACTAAACGATCCTAAAAAAAAAAAAAAGGTCCCTATTCGTAAAGTTCAATTTGGCCTTAAATTATTACTTAGACTAATTTAGCCTCAAGTCTTACAATTAATAGCAAAATAGAATATTCCATTGTATAGTTATTAATTGATGCTCTTCAATAAAACTCTCAAGTTCAAAATTGAATTTATAAACTTTTCAATGGTGTAAAGAAAACTTTTACCACAAGTAACAAATTAAATTTATAAACTTTTCAATACTATGAAAATTATTTTCACCATTTTATTATTCAACTTTTAATATATTATTTTCAAATAATTTATGTTTAATTTAATTTATTAATACCTTTTTTACATTTAAACTTGGATTATAAAATTAAATTAATAAAAATATAAGAAAAATTCTTATTTATTTTTCACATGTTGCATTCAATTGTTGAATTTATAGATATACATTATATTTTTATTTGTCAAGTATATAATATCCGATATATATACTACATATTTAATAATTAAGTGCAATACTTTAAAATAGAGGTACGAATTTTCCAAAAATATATGTAAATTTTGGCTAATATTTAAATGTAATTAATCTAAATTGTATAGTCAAATTTTGTTTTGCAAATAATTGTATCTCTTGTTTATTCAATCTCTCAACATTCCAACAACAGTTGCATGAAGAATCCATGCACTTAACAGCCTAGCTGCTATGACTATCTGGTATAATATCAATTGAATACTCTTAAATCTCAATTAAGACAACTTAACCAACCTTAGACATGGACTGGTTTCTGTCTCATTCTTAACTACCAGTTGTTGCACCTTAAAATGGACCATTTCCAAAGACTCCCACCACACATCAACCTCATCATTATCATCATCATCATCATCATCTTTCCTGCCTACCATTTCCAATGATCTAAGTCTGTATTTTCTCTCTACCCATCATGGGCAATGCAAGTTCATGTGCTCCTTTAATCACTTCAAGCAACAGAGTGGTCAAGGTGTTGCTCTCTAATGGTACCATTCGAATTTACACAAAGCCAGCGAAAGCAGCAGAGATTATGCTTGAAAATCCAGGACAGTTTCTGTGTGATTCCAGCAGTCTGAAAGTGGGCCATAGAATTCAAGGTCTATCGGCAGATGAAGAGCTAGAGAGGCGCCAACTTTACTTTCTACTTCCTATGGATCTTCTCTACTCAGTTCTAACACAAGAAGAAATGAATTCTCTCACCTACAAATCTACAAGAGCTTTTAAGCACCACAATTTGGGCAAGATAATTTCTCCAGTGTTTAGTGAGTTTTGCATTTTTCCTTCAGATTCCATGACAGAGGATAATAATCCAACATGCAGTGACACACAGCTTGCAGAGAACTACTCTAAGCAAAGATCATGGACGCCTGCTCTGGAGACCATTCTTGAAACGTGAAATTCTTGAAGGCAGTTTGATGCTAATTCTTTTTCGGTTTGCCTATTCTGAATATATTACTTCTAATAATTAGATTTGCAAAACATTTATATGTGTTACAATTTTATTGATAATTATAAAATTTAAAATACTGAAAATACATATCACTTATCTAACAATTAGTGTCCTAAAAATCTCATTTTTTTTCAGTTTTTTTCTTAATTTCTCATCCTAATAATATTTTTATTTAATTATTTTTTATTTTTTTCTTTTTTAATTAATTCTTGGTGGTTCCAGCTGTTCATTTGTGGAAAATATTATTAATGTTGTTAGTTGGATTAACTGCTAATTGCTCCATGTATTTTACCATACTACATTATTTGGCCCATGATATTTAAAAATTATTTTTTTCATCCTTTCAATGTTTAATATTATATTATTCGCCCTCATGCCTATAGCGTGGTGGTAAAGGCGTGCAGAGCCTTAGTGGATATGGGCGGTTCAAATCCCCACTCCACCTCCCCCTCCCTTCTAAACTAACTCCTAACAACTAACACTTTGGTAAAAAAAATATATATATATATATATATATATATATATATATTATTCACTCATTTCGTCATATTGCTACTAGTTAATGTAAAATTACCAAAATAACTTTTAGTGAAATGTAATTACTATTTGCCCCTCTATTTGACTCCATTATATTATTTGTCTAATATTAAAAAAGTAATATTTTCTTTATTAAACAATTTTTTATCAATATTTATGTTACAATTATCATTAATTATTATAAAAATTATGATTATACTTTTTCATAAAAGAAACTTTTAACTTTAACTTTAACTTAGTCAAAATTTTAATTAATTATTTTTAATTTTAAATATCTGTACTTAAATATTAACTTCATCAAGTATAAGTTCCTTTTTGTTTTTGCTTCAAAATTTTTTAATTGATTTGTTAGTTCAAACTATTGGTTATGTTAATTAAATTACTTAAATTTATTTCTTTTTTTGTAATTGAATCAACTTTAAATTAAATCTTTATGATAATTTATTGCTATATAATAATAATTTTAATAAAAAAGTTTTGACAAAAAGAGTATAAACATAATAATGCAAAAATTACAAATATATATATGCTGTTGAATTTTAGAGGGTAAGTAGTATAATTTGGTAAGATAGAAAGATCAAATAGTAATTGTGTTTATATAATTTATATTCATTGAAGTGTATAGTTATCTTTTCATAAAAAATGCCGATATTTTTAACAGAAATATTGACAAAAGAAAAAATAGTATAGCATTACCAAAAAGAAAGGATGGAAAAAATAAGTTTTTTTTTTAAAGGAAAAAATATAAGTTTTAAATATTAGAAACCAAGTAGTATAACATGGTAAAATAGAGAGGATAATATTTGAACAAAAATTTACAACTCTCTAATAGTTTTAAAAGTGTAGATTTTTAAAAGTATAAATATATTTAATATTTTAGTAATTTATACCACATAATTATCTTTACTTTTGAATGACTTTTTGTTTAATTAGCTAATACAATATTGATATTAGATTATAAAAGATAAATAAGGACATATTTAATTTTTTAATAAAATAATTTTTTCACATAAAAAATAAATATATTTTTATAAAGTAAAATAATTTAAAATTTTCAATAAAATAGAATATTTCAAATATTTTAATTATTAAATAGCTATTTTAAATAGAGAATAATTCTATAATTTAAATTAAAAAAGTGAAAAATTCAAATAGTTAATTTATCAATAAAATGAAACTGTAAGTTTCAATTATATCAATTTCAATTGCATTTATGATTAAAATTTTAAATTCAATAATTTACATTTTTGATAAATTATCTATTAGAATTTTTCACTTTTATTTATATTCTTAATTTAAATAACATGATTATCTTCTACTTAAAAAATAGCTACTAAATAATTAATAGGAATAACCCATATTTTATCCCCGCACTTTTATTTTTTTCTTGATTTATCCCCTCCATTTTTATTTATATAGATTGAGTCCTTGCACTTTTATTTTTTCTTGATTTACTCCCTCCACTTTTATTTTTTTACATTAACTCCTTATACTTTTATTTTCATGAACATTAAGTCCTTTTACTTTTATTTTATCAAGATTAACCTCTTCAATAAATGTAATTCTAAAATTTTCTTCAACTATGTTATATTTTAATTTTTAATATGAAGATTATAAAAATACTATTAAATGCCAAATACTCTTATGAAAATTAAATTTAAATGATATAATTGTAATTTATTGGTTAACAAAAATTTTATCTAATATTATAAACATAAAAACTTAAGCAATATTCTACTAAATTTTATTTTAGTTTACTCTAAATAAATAATTTAATAGAATTTTTGTTAGATATAATTTTTTAAATAAAATATAATTTTTGTTAGATACTAAATAAATTTAGTAAAATTTTGCTTAAGTTTTTATTTTTATAATATTAGATACAATTTTTGTTAACTAATAAATTATAATTATATAATTTACTTTTAATTTTCATAAGAGTATTAGATACAATTTTTGTTAACTAATAAATTACAATTATATAATTTACTTTTAATTTTCATAAGAGTATTTAGCATTTAACTGTATTTTTATAATCTTTATATTTAAAATAAAATATAAATAATTAAATTATAACATAGTGGATGAAAATTTTCAGAATTATATTTATTGAAAGGGTTAATAAAAGTATAAGGGTTTAATGTGGACAAAAATAAAAGTGTGAGGATTAAATCTATATAAATAAAAGTAGAGGGGTAAAGTGAAAAAAAATAAAAGTGTAAGAGGTAAAATATATGTTATTCCTAATTAATATACTTGAAACACCCTATATAATTGCACTTTTTATAAAATTCTTATTTTTTAAATTTTTTTACTTTGATAAAACATATTCATTTTTGTAAGGAATTTAATTTTTTTAAAAATCAAATATGTTCTTGTATAATCATAAACTCATTCATATAAATATATAATATTTATTTCTCTTTTATAATATAATATCAATATGATTTATTCTTCAATTATTTATTTAATATTTTTTAGAAAATAAATCATATATTTAACTTTACATATTAAATATAAATAAATTTTTAAATATTAATTTGTTGCACTGAAGTAAAATTTAAATATATTTCTAAATAATTAAGAACATATCAAAATCAATAAAAAGTTATAACTAAATAATTACATCTACCCTGCCTAAACTTCTAAAAAAATCTACATTTTTTAGTTAATAACTTGCAAATATTAATATTTTTATTTTTTAATATAAAAAAATATAAATATATATTTATGATTTAATATATGTTGGACATAAAAAAAATAAATAATATATTAAAACAATTATATATAAAAAGTTTAAATGTTGTATTACCTAATAAAAGAGTCATTGCCTACCCCTAGAATGGATGGTAAAACATCTTATCATGCGTTAAGACATTTGGTTGAAAGTAGGGTTCGATCCCCAATTCCCTTACTCTCTCATTCTTAGCCATTAAACTTAGCCAATGAGACTAGTTCATAAATAATAATAATAATAATAAGAGTCATTCAAGAATAAGGATTATTATGTAATTTAAATTAAAAAATTAAATATAAAGTGCATTTATACATAGATAGAGTGTAAAAATCCTTACCTTAGGATGTGTTTGAATTGGAATTAAAAGAGGGTGAATATTATTCATTAACCCCTTTAACTTCGTTTGACAAATTTTACACAATTAAGCTTAGCTTTTAATCTTTTAACAATTAATTATGTGTGCTTTTTTTTAGTCTGAACCACTGGTGTTCAGACCCCACTAGACTCCAATTAATCTGGTTCAACCCGGATAGGATTACAAAAACGGCAAAAATCTCCCAACTAATTTGATGCAACTTCATATATCAGAATTCGAACTCGAGACTTAACTTAAATTAGAACAACTTTGTTAACCTAGTTGGGAGTAGAGTTAAAATCATAAAATAATTATTAAAAAAAATACATATTTTCATTTTTCTATCATTTTATATTTATTTATAAATTACTAATCTTTTCAATTTTTTACATTAATAAAACATAAATAAAATTTATAAAAATATATATATGAATTTATATTTTATGGTGATTTTATTATTTTTATTTTAATTCTACTATTGTCACTTATTTATATTTTTTATTTTTTTATATTAATTCTTATGAGAATGTTAATGAATTAATTATATTGAGAATGATTAAATATTACTTTCATCATTTTGATTTTTTTTTGAACAAGCATCATTTTAAATTTAATACACGATAAATGTTATCAAATAACTAGTATATGTATTTTCATAACTAACCATAAAGTATAAACTAATTGTTACAAATAATTTTTTAATTTTATTTTTTATTAATTATATTCTATAAAGTTTTGTACTAATTTTTTGTGTAAAAACATATAAAATATAGTATGCAGCTATATCCTTATGAAATTTTTTAATTATTTACTATTTTAAAAATTAATTTTATTGTTTATGAAAAATTTAATAATTTATTTTGTCTTAATTATTTTATATTATAGGCAACGGGGTATAGCGTGTACCCAAATATTTGACGACTATGACAATGTGCATGGTCACACTAAAAAATACAACCTGGACTATGAAACCTAAATTAGAAATGGAGTCGCCATCCAGGTGAAATCCGGGGTACACTTTTTGAGCAACTGGATCTCACGGAGGGCTCTAGCAGTCATCCTTAGAGACTGAGTTCGTAAACTTAGTATGAGCTTTTGGAATGCCCTCCCAACATTACAATTGACATCTTTTATATTTTGTGTTTTATTATTTTTAATTATTAAATTATTTTTTTATTAACATGCAAAATTGTAAGTTCTTTCAAATAATTTTCAAATTTTACAATTAAGTCCAAATTTTGTCAATTAATTTCATTTTTCATATAATTATGATTTAATCCACAACATTCATCACACATTATACACATTCATCCATAATAAACAAATAAAAAATGAAATAAATGCGCACACAAAAAAATAGAGAAAGGAGAAAGGATTACAAACCCTTTAAACATGTAAAAACTTAAATATTAAAATAAAGAAAAATTTAATTGAACATCAATCAAAATGCTACTTATTTGATCCCCATCCTAAAACTAAAATTTAAATTACTTTTCCAAAAAGAAAAAAGAAAAAAGACCTACAAAAAAATAATACAATCAGTTTCACAAAATAAAATACAGAAACATGAAATAAAACCTAAACTACTCTATATACAAGTTCTACCAATATAATTACTCAAAAAATTCTATGTACCCAGTTTATTAAAAATACGTACCTTTAGAAGCTAAAAATAATTAAAATATCTTACAATATTAAAAAAACTTAATTTCCCTAAATTAATTAAAGGGTAAATACTTATTTAATCTAGATTTCTAGTTAATCTAATCAACATTAATTAATATTAAAATAAAAAAAGGAAATAAATAAAATATTACACAAAAAAATTAACATAAATAAAATTAACAACCAAAAATAAAAATAACATAATAAAATAAAAAAATAAGGATAAAAATTAATTTCAATAATTCAATACAGTACAACTGAATAAATAAATCTAACATAAAATTAAAATAGAATATAAATTATACAAAATAGAAAGAATTGAAAAAGAAGAT
>CATIWM010180452.1:0-23673 GCA_949671775.1 Mallotus repandus
TTATATATGGAAAATAAACTAAAAATATATGAAATTGAATGAAACTGAAATATCAAAAATATTTTTGGAAAAAATAAGTGACTTTAACACCTATCTTCAAGTTATAATACATTATTTTTATTTAGAACTAAATATGCAGTCAGAAAAATATAATGAGATTTATTCAGATATAAATTTACAGTTGAGAAAATATAATGTGATTATTTAGTATTCTTCATGAAGCTGAATAAAAGTGTAAGAGGTTCTTTCATATATGAAAAATAGACAAAAAAATATACGGAAAATAAATCAAAAGTAAATTAAATATTATATCAAAATGCATGTCATGGTAATTAGCAAAAAAAAATCCCACTTTGATTAGTGCTTTTTGGAAGTCCTTGTAAAATTAAAATAAGGACACTAATTTTATTTAGTTTGAAGTAAAGTTTAATGATGGTATACTCTGTTGCTACAAAAATAATTGACGGGAGTTGAAACCAAAAGGAAAACTCCACATACAATAACAAGGTAAACCAAAAGAAATAAAAAAGAAATAAAAAAAAAAAGGTTATCTTTGTATTGCATGAATGTGGATCAGTGGCTACACAAAAAGATTAAAGCATCAATTTATAAGAAAAAAGAATATAGTGTATATTCTGTACTCAACATTTTCTTTATATTATATTCAATTTGGTTTTGAGAAAACTTGTTAATTGATCATTTGCACAATATCAAAGAACTTATATAATAAGATTCTATTCTTCTTCAACTTGCACAAAAAATTCAGCAACTTTGTTCTCTAAAAGAGCTTCTACACTTCTTGATATAGTCATTTCAATCCCTGTAATATTGAAAGGTTTAACATGGTGAAAACATTTCTTAACTTCAATAAAGTATAAAATTTATATCTAAACTAGTACAACCTAGAAAATAATAAACCCAATTATGCTTTCATCTGGTACAACTCTGAAGTCTAATATATTTCAATCAAGTTGAATCTTTAAGGTAGCAATAATTCATCAAGTTGATGTTTGATCATGAAAAGTCAATTTTCAAGATTCACAGTGTGTAAGTAGAGCTAATTACTAAAAGCAGTTACTCAAAAAGCTTCAAAAGGGAAAAAGTGTTTTCTTTTTATTAAAGCAAAACCAACTTCATGATTACATAAGCAAAAGAAAAACAAAAGAATTTGTATCTTTGTGCACCAATAATCAAGTGTAAAAGAATAACAAAAAAAGAAAAGGTGATTAATAATTATGTAATAGATTCAAACCTATTGTTGAAGAGCAAAGATGTGAGCAACACAACCGTAGACTGGATCTTTTACATGAGCTTGAGCTTCGAAACAAATTGCAACCATCACATCAATCCTAAATGGTGAAAAAGAAGAAGAAAGTGTAAGCAAGGAAGAGAATTAATCCTTAAATGGCAAAAAATTTAATGTTAATGAGAAAAGCAACAGGGGAGAGACGACAAGAGAAGCGAAGAGAATATAAGAGAAGGGAGAAGGTTTTTCAATTGTTATGTTATGTTAATTCTTGTACAGATTAATAATCTACATCAACCAATTTTGAGAGATAGTGGGGACATCGAGGACTGATTGGAGAGAGAAGCCATGACCAGGAGTAGGGGAATAAGAGGAGATGAAAGATCTTCCATACTTTTTACTTGAGGATGAGGAAGCGGAAATCATTTGGATGGAGAAGGAGAAGAAGTGGTGAGGATGGGGGTATGGAGAAAAAAAATAAAGAAAAAATAGGCACAAATATAAATAATGAAAAGTGGGATTTTTATGTTTATAGGGAGTGTTTTTGGGGTAAATATGTAAAAACTCCAAAATAAAATGCATAAGGAGACCAACTTAATGGAGTAACATTTCTATGCTAAAAAATTTAAAGGTAATAAAATTCATTTGAAATTTCCTTATTGTATGATTGATCTGAATGAACTAAAAATTAATGATGTTATTCAATTTATAGTTTGTAGTGTCAATAGTAGATTTCATAAAGTAACGGAATGTCTTAAAAAAAAACCCTATATGTGTGTGTATTTTGACATTTTCCTGCTCTAATAATATTTTTTGAGATAATTTTGTAGTAAAGAATTACATGTATGATGAAAATGTTTTTTTTTTTTAAAGATAGCATTTGTTTTTAATTTTATGAATTTGTGCATAAATCTTTGATGTTTATTACAAATTTAGCTATCAACAAAAAATGGATAATAACATTTAAATGTTTAAAAAAAATTATTTTATTTTTAACATTAATTATAATATAAGTTTTTTTTATAATAAAAAACTAATATCAATTTTTTCATCTTCTCATTTGTCAACACATAAAAAGGAAAATGACACAACAAAAATAATGTTTAAAAGAAACTAGTAAATTGTCTATCATTCACTGAAAATAAAAAAGATTTTCTCTGACTACATAAAAAATTTAAAAACAAAAAACTAGAAGGAGAAGGAGAAAGAGGGGCTGAGGAAAAAAAAAAAGAAAAAGGTTGAAATGATTTAAATGAAAAAAAATTATAATTAAAATTGAAAATTCATTTAAACTTTTAAGAAATCGTTTAGTCATAGAAATGAAAGTTTATTATTTCTAAAAGTACTATAAGAAAATTCGAAATTCAAAATTTGTATTTATTAAAATATTTTGAAATGGACAAGTTAATTTTGTTAATTTTTTAAAAGTATATTATGCTATATGGCCCTGAAGGTGAAGGCAGATACAACTTTTATTTTTTTTATCAACTGACAACTTGTAATTTAAAAATAAGTAAAAAATACATAAACTCATAAATTAGTCATGACAATGCATATGCTAACAGTTTTTTCAATTTAAATTTATACTATAAAATAATTTTATTTTTATTAACATACATTCTATCTCGTTTTTTTACCAAGTACAAAGGGGGAAGAGGGATGAGAATCAATCCTAGATGGAATCCATGCTCTATGGTATACTTGGCCACTAAGCCAATAACACATGACCCAATCTATCTCATATAATCTTTTGAAACACAAATATTTTCACTTTGACAATGTTATTTTTTTTAATAAGACCACAAAACAATATGTAGTCGATCATAAACAGTCAAGAGAAAAATTTATAGTTAACCTATATCAAAATTTTTCATGAAAATACATTCTACAAAATTTTATTTTAATTCACAATTTAATAAACAAACAAATGATCAATAAATCAATAATGTATTATGTTATTTGGCCAAATGCAAAATTTCACCCTGAACTTCACCAAACTACTCTACTTCACCTCTAGATTGACATTTTCAATGTCACATCTTAACTTCTATTTCTAACTTGTTTAACTATTAATATCGTTAATTAGTTTTCAAAACAACTATGTAAATCCATGATAGAATAAAACATATTAGTATAAGAAATTTGAAGAGTGTGAATACTTTGGAATTCATCCAACATATCCACCCATTTATAGTTATCATTGCTTACTTCTCACTTTTAACCACATATAATTTCTTCTAATTCCAATACATTTAATTTCTTTAAGAAATTCTTTCTTACACTATATTTGTTAGGATATATAGCTCTATTCCTTTTTAATTTGTCTAGAGATCATCAAATTTTTTTACTACATTTTAAAGAAGCTGCTAAATATAAGTTACTAATTTGTCATTATGGGGAAGTTGCAACCTAAAAGATGTCATGGACAAACATAATCACTAAATGTAGGTCTTTATTGTAGAAATTATGGGATAGGTGGGTGTCAGATCCTAAATCTGCATATGTCCTGAAAATAGTCTGATGATGATTCTGATTGAAGGAAGAGAGTAGAATATGTATTTCTACCTTTGATCGTATGATTCTATAAATCCTAAACCTAGAATTCACAATCCTAAAACTCAAAAACCCTAAAATTCAAAATACCTAACATTCACAATCCTACAATCCATGTATCAATGCATATCAAGAAACAATTAAGATAAACTCTCATGACAAATTATTGTGGGTAATGAATTCTTCATTGGTAGCCCATTATCTTCATATGATTTATATTATACCCAATGATAAACCCAAAGGCAATTCTATAGGGTGGCATAAATTTGTATCAAATTGTAATGATCCTTATATAAGGTACTACATATTATCTCAAGTCTAAAAATCACAACTTACACAACAAGTTACATGAGTTATTATCCATAAGCACAAGGGTAAAGTTCCATATAAAAACTTATTGCAAGCCAATGTTCAATAAACTCGTTTTCTAATGGGCATCTACATGTTGATCTTAGTATCTCAATGTATAAGAACAATGATTTACTTCACAAGTAAGTAATATAACATTGTAATAATCTCAAATGTTCAATCAAAATCTCACCTTGATTAAACATTGTCCATGAATAAACTTAAAAATACTTCTTTAATGTGATGAGAAACTCAAAATTATACTCCTTAAAATGTTCCTCACAAAAATTGTATTATATGAATTTTATCTTTTAAGTTAATTATGTTGTTATTAATGAGAGATAAAGAATGCCTTTTAACAATAAAATATAACAATATAAAATGTATAAACCATTATAAATTGATCATCATAGACATTTGCAGTAGATTATTATATACTACTTAAATTTCCCCTTTACATAGCTAATTAACTATTCACCAATATTACCTTACATGTATGTCCATCTATTATGCTTTAACTACATTATTCCATTATATATGCATTTAAACTTAACACTTTTTACACGAAAAATTTGTTTGCCCCCTTTTATAAATTTTACCTTTAATTTAAATTTAATAATTTCCTTATTTATCTTTTATGTAGTAATAGTTCTTTTGTTGCTAACAATTTCATTCTTAAATTAACTATCATCGTTTCAATAATACAACTTAACTCAAAATTTGAATTTTTGATTTTATCTCCAAGTCATGCATTCACTTCTTATAAACAACTAGTTGGAGTAACTCCAAATAGAAATTCAGTCCCGATTTTTATTTCTTTATTTCACCCATTCATTGTACATCTACCATCTTTATCTTAGTATACTCATATTTTATATATTTGAAGTGTTATACACATATCAACATATAACAATCCTTCTTATTTGTTAAACTTATGTGATTCACACTTACTCTACAGTATCATTGCCATATTATCACTCAACTAAATTAAATAATAAATTCAAGATTACTAATGTATTTCACTTCTTTATTCATTCTTTCCCCTTCCATTCCTTCATACATTAATATGGGTTCTTAAAAGAATATTACCTCGATAGCTCACTTCTAACTCAATCTTAATCATTATTGTATATCAACTCTTATATTATAGGCTGGAATTGATTAGCTTACATTATTGTCAAAAATTAATTTTGTCCATTAACAAATGTTGAATTCTAGTAAACTCATTAACATCTATGATATACATCAATCTTAATCGTAAACCAACCTTAAAAAATTCTAATCATCAAATTTCTAAAAATTAGTCAACCATCAAATATTACTCCTATTTTAGAGGTTATATTTCTATAAATTATTCCTTTCACCTATACCTACAATTTAAAATTTCTTGGAATCCATCAACCTAAGCTCTCTAACCTAGGGTTTGATGCTAAAAATTATTACACTCCTCCCCACCAACACCCTTACTAGATGATCATCTGGCTTTAGTTCACATTCTTCCTCTGTGTGCCCATTTTTCAACACTAATAGCAAAATTTTGCCATTAAGTACACCCATATTCAATCACCAGCACTATTAAAAATAAGAGTTCCCTAATGCAATGGTTGTAATACATTGCTCTTAACCTTAATATGGATAAACTTGCCTCAATAATTTATCTCAGAATTAGGTACTTCTAATACTAAATCCAACTTAGAGCCAATCTTTACAATATAATCACGGTCTGTACAGTTCAAAAGGTAAATTATATAACCTAACTCAAAAAGAACATCATCAAAATCAATACTAGATGGATGCTCATCTCCTTTCAATGCTCTAAGAACAATCAATTGACAATCATAGTGCCAAGGCCCTTCACGTAACACCTTAGCCTTATCATGCTTCATTGTAAGTATATAAATGAACAGATTATGTCCAACTTCCTGCAACGTAAAACCCTTAGAAACCCTCCAAGCATCTTATAATGCACACCAATAAAGCCCTTAGATTAACTGGGTTTTCAAAGATCTACTTGCCAACCACACACATCTCATGTCAACTACTCTTTCCTTCCCTTAAAGAACTCAAACTCGGATCCATAATCTCCTCTTCATCATGAGTTAAAGAGAAATTTTCATAATCCATAAGCCTCAGTAGAAAGAAAACTCCACATGGAATTTTTTTTTGTACAAGAATTTTTTTGTTAAGTTAGCATTTTAGATTGTCTAAAATCAATGACTTGAATATAGTTATTGAGATGACATTAAATATATATATATATAAGAATAATTATGTGGCTCACACGATATTTAAGATTTATTTTATCATAGATATATGTATAAATATATTTATTTGATAAAATAGTTATAATTTAATAAAATTAAAATGCTTAAATCCTATTGACTATTAAAGAGACATGACTCTTGCTATATTTTGATGGAAAACTACCTATTATGTATATATAAAGGAGTTTGGTCCTCTCCCTACCCTTCAATCTACCAAATAACAAACAAGTCTTATTATTGTAGAATATTATTGCTTTTCCATCATGAAGTGAAGGGGTTAAGTGAGAGAAATCATTCTTCATCAATTTTCTTTATATTGTGTTCATTAAAAACTGAACAATAATGGATATAGATATGTTTTCTTTTTAATTATGTGAAAGACATTAAGTTCTAAGATTTATGGCATAATGTGTTTATGCCTAATTGTATATGTGTTCAGCCTTAAAATTAAAGGGATTGGCTCAAACACCTTTTGAGTGTTTAAAGAATGGGACCATGTGAGCCTGTTCACAATTTCACAGAAATGGATAGAAGAATTATAATGGTTTGGTTACCAGCACAAGATGGAAACAGGGGCAAGAAACAGGTCCAAGTCCCTTCTAACCTATCTAAACTGAATCAAATAAGAGGTTGCCTTCACCGGAAAACCTTAATCTCTAGGATCATAATCAAATTGACACTGGGTCTGAGAATACTAAGCTTAGAATAATATATATTAAGTTTTGTGTAAAAAATGTGGAGAGCTCTTATAATGCATGGACTTTGGCTCTTATAAGCCCTAGGGCCCGAGTTCAAAAGGAAATAAAAATCAACTAAAAGACTTTCCTAAAAATACTAAAGGAAATAAACATGATTGATATTTTCCTAATTCTATGCAAGGTAAATATTTCATAATTGGCCTAAATCAAAGCAAAGGTAAGACTTCCTAAGAATATACTTCAGCCACCCATATCCTCATGCTAGATGGATAATGAATATCAGGCCAAGGTTAGGTTGAAAGCTCTAGACTTGGTTGTTAGGACATTTTAGGTTGGTACAAATAATGCCCCTCAAAATCAGTGTTTGAGGCCCTAGCCGATGTCCTAATTTTGCCATTTCTGAGGCCAATATGGCCTAATTGCCTCACCTAAGCCTAATCGCGCCCTTTCTGTAGCTTTAATTTTTATCGCCTAAATGAGGGGTATTTTAGTCATTCAGCAAGCCTTTTCACCTCCTGAAATCACTCCTATAAAAGGGAATAGTTTCCAATCATTTGACCTATTTACTATAAAAATCACTTTCTCTCTCTAATCCTAGAGCTTCTCTCTCTAGTTGCCAGCATCCAAATCTTTGGCTCCGAACCTTTTCGCTCAGGTACGCCTCCTTTTAGCCTGCTTTCTATCTATTTGGTCATTTTTATTTCTTATGTTTGGCACCTAAGCGCTATAAGTGACCTTACAGTCATGGGGAAATCAAAGAAATCATCTGCTTCCCAGATCGATCAGGAGGTCAACCCACTTGTCCGATTGGAGAAGGCGAATAATATTATATAAGCATCAACAACCACACCTGAGGTACTCTTTCATCTCCCTAATCTTCCTGGTACTATAATTCTTAGCCTTGTCATTACTGAAGAGGATAAGTGGGTTAGGAACTTCATACTCACTTGTAAAGAAGATCCTCTTAAGTTTAATTAGCCAAACAACATGACTTTATGGAATAAAAACATCCCCATTCAATCTTGGCCGACTCCCTCCCGAGACTACCTAGCATGGTTTGCCCGTTTAGAAGCCACCTTCTCTCAATTTTGGAAGGAGATAGTTATATATGATATCCTCCAGGTATCTAAGGCCGATATTTCTTTAAAGAAATCCCTTTTATTAGCCATTTCTCTGTTCTAGTCTTGTTTGAGTAATACTTTTATTTTTAGGGATACTATGATGACCGTTACTCTATATGACTTAGGTAGTCATGTTCGGTCTTTAGACATTTGAAGAAGAGATCAGTCCTTGGCTCAAGGTCGATTTCTCTAGCATTAATATTTCATTTAGAAAGGAGCTCACACATTTCTTTTATCATACCTATGACCGATTGGACACACTCATATGCCCTTTCATTCTTGTTAGTTATCGTCCATCCTGGGTATTTGATGAACATCAACAATACAATATATCAGTTGAATGGAAATTGGCATGGACTAGTATGCTGGTGGCAAGGGATTTGCCATTCGGGCTCGATTTAGATCTTAGAAATAACAAATCTAGGGTTAAGACTTATAATCCTCACCTAGTGTCTAGTCAATTTAGCTTGTGTCAATCCCAACCTTTCCCTCTTCTTCATTCATGTAACTCTCATTTTTACAAAAGGTCGACATTCACCTACATCAGTTTTTATAAAAAACTTACCAAAACCTTTGAATCATCGGCTTTGAATCATAAACTTTGCATTCTGCCAGTAAATCCTTATAAGACAAAGTTATTCATTGATTTTTGGAATCACATATATGACAAGCACTTCAATTTGCCTTCTGATGAATTAATCAATATTCAAAAATGGGAACTGACTGATGGTCGAGCTTTATTTTCTTGGCAGGATCAAGCTAAGATGAGAGGTGAGTATATTTGTGAAATTCATCAGATTGAAAATTTCTATGCAAGTATAACTACTGAGATCAGGATGAATTGTGGTGGAGGATGACACAAGTCAAGGCTGAACTACTATAGGAATATAAACTTAGGAGTTATGCTACATATTTATAGACATGCTCCGATTATCATGAGGTGACTGATCTTGACGTATGTTCATGCTCTTACGTGGATTGGTCTTTAAGGATTCTAAAAGCTCCTTTTAGTATAGCTGGTCCCATTTATTATAGACAAGGCCGAGAGACAAAATGAGTTGGACTAGTAGCTTCATTAGCGAACCCATAATAGTAGTTTGGACTATTCAGCCATTGTCCTCCTTAGCATATGCTTTCATCAAACAATCAGGTAGTTGTTTTGCACCTTACTTCCATATAATTCTCATGCACTTCTTTTTCACCTTGCTTTTTGTAAAAGCTATTAGTAGGCCCATTGATGTACCTGAAGGCCAGCCAATATAAAAAAAAGCTAAAACTTCTCATTGATCATCTAAGCCTAGAGTTAAGAGCAAATCCAAGTCAGCCTCTGATGTAGCGAAAGTCACTTAGATTGAGGACCTGATCCTTTCCCCTTCAAAAATCCCTATTATGGTTGAATCTTCAGCCAAGCTAAGTCATGAAGTCACTGCTAGCCCTACTGTAACTTCATCCAAACCAAGCCATGCTGCTGAGTCATCGATCAAGCAAACTTCTGACTCCTCCATCTGAGTGATATCAAAGGATTCTATGGACTTGTCTCTAATGATTAGTCCTTTCAAGAAAACACCACCAACCCGAGTTCCTAAGGAAACAAACCTCTTTGACCAAGTATGCCATCGAAATTTATTTATTTAATTTAATCACCTTACATCTCTTCTCTAATTGTTAATTTACGATTTCTCAAGATTCTCTATCCAATATGTTCGATGAGCTGGAGGATCATATCTAAGAGGTTTCCAATGCAGGAGAATGTGTTGAAGGTGATGATGTATCATCTGACCATGAGCTGATCGACCCCTTGACAGATACTATGGTTGATTCAGAGGACCAATTATCTAAAGAAGTAAAGAGATGACTAAAGGACCTAGTCAAGTTGATGGAGAGCCTAGCCTTCTTCTTCTCACATGAGGAATGCCATGGTCGGGCTAAAGGTCTTCTACAGTATCTACAAAATAATGTTCTTCGCTCTTTAAAAAATCACCAATGACCAGAGGTGCATTATTGCCTAGCTTCATGGAAACCTTCCCTCCCTCATCACTAACTATAAAGAGGTAGAGGCCTTCATTGATTCCTTGACCAAGAAAGATGAGAAAAAGTAAAAACTTGATGATGAAGCAAAATCCATCATGGAGGCCATCAAGAGGGAAAAACATATTGCTGTCAATACTACTACACCTTTATCGGCCTTGAAGGTAGAAGTGGTCGATTTAGAAAGACTATTAAAAGATAAACAAGCTGAGCTTTCTCGCTTATAGGCCAAGCAACAACAAAGGGTTGATAATGCCAAGTCACTTGGTGCTAGGATGAAGGAGATACGTGACAAAATATCAGCCCTGCACATCTAGTTGGATAAGCTTCAACTGAAAAAAAGAATCAGCCTTGCTTGGCAAAGAGAATTCAATGAAAGCCTTGTCTGAATTTTGTTAAACTTTTAAGAAGGCTTAAATGGTCGAGTTGTGACTGATAAAACAATATTTTGAATGTTAAGCCTTAATGGTCCTTTTGAATATTTTAATGTGTCATTGGCCTATAGGATGGCCTAGTATAATTGCAATAATTTTACTGTAATTATTTCTTTTATTTGTATACATTTAGTGATTCCTTAAGTCTTATGACATGTTGTTGTAATGGTACATGCTATATAAACCATATAAACAGAGTAGCATAATCGATCTTTGTAAATAAATTGATGATAGACTTACTTATCGACCTTCGAAATAGAACCTCGGCCAAAATTCTTAGTTAAAGCTAGAATATCTTTCGTAAACAAGGCTTTAACATTAAAATAGACCCGAAACAATTAATCGGCCTTAACTAATTAATAATTACTGGCCTAAAAATAATTTAATCATCCTTTACTAATCAACAATTATTGGCCTAAAAATAATTTTAATCGGCCTTATCAAACATTGACCAATCTACACCATCCCATATGGATGGAAAATATGCTTTTAAGTATTTGTCGTTAATTGGTCTGGAATGCGGGGTACCATCCTTGTCTGCCAGGAGATAAGCACCACCTCCCAACACTTGAATTACTGAGAAGGGACCTTCCCAATTTAGAGTCCATGTTTCAAAAGATCGATCTTTAAGTCCAACGAGTAGTACCAATTTCCAGACTAGATCTCCTTTTTTGAAGAATTTGTATCTAACTTTCTTGTTGTATGCCCATTCCACTCTTCTTTTTTGAATATCCATTTAGTCATAAGCCAAAAGTCTTCTTCATATAATTGGTCCAACTCTTATAACATGCTCTAACTATATTCTAAGACTGATAGGTTTGAATGGACCTACTTTTTAAGAGATGCTACCGTTAGCTCCATTGGCAACATGGCTTCATGTCCATACACTAGCTTGAAAGGAGAGGTGCCTGTGACCATTTTCTAACTAGTCCTCAATGCCCAAAGTACCTCAAACAAGGTCTCATGCCATATCCGTAGATTATCTTCAATAGACTTATGAATCACCATTTTTACCAATTTATTAGTTACTTCAGCCTATTTGTTTGCCTTAGCATAATATGGCGACGAGTGGAGTAGCTTGATTTGGTAATTTTATGTAAAAGCCTGAATCTCCTCCCCTGTGAACATGGTGCCCTGGTCTATTGTTATAGACTATGGGGTCCCAAAGCGATGTATAATGTGCTTAGTGATGAAGTCAATGACTGATTGTTAATAAATGGTCTAAAGTGGAACGTCCTTCACCCATTTTATAAAGTAGTCTATAGCGACTAACATGAAACCATGTCCCTTAGATGATGAAGGATAAACTTTCCCAATGATGTCCATCACTCATCCCCTAAACAGCCAAGGTTTGATAATAGAATGTAACTCCTCTACTGGAAAATGATGGATTAGTTCGTGCTTTTGGCAAGCTTCACATCCGTTGGCATAATTGTTGCAATCCTTTTCCATGGTTAGCCAAAAATATCCATATTGCCATATCAACCATTTCATATTCCTTCCCCCTTGATGTGCGCCTGTGATTCCTTCATGAGCTTCGGCCATGATTAATATTGCTTCTTTAAGGTCAATGCATCTTAATAGTTCTTGTGAGACTATTCTTTTGTATAACTCTCCATCCATTAGCAGCATTTTGGTTGCCAGAACTCTAATTTGTTGTTTGGTCAATGGTGATGGGTTATTAAGGTATTATTTGACATCAACCCTCCAATCGACCTCAAGATTGATGGCAGCAACCTAAAAACAAAGATCGTTAGACTTCACTAATAAAAAAGAATGAGGTATGATCAATGTTGGAATAGATTGTAACTAAAGTCGAATTAGGCCAAGTCATTTGCTTCACCATTGGCCTCCCTTTTAAGATACTACAATTGGGCTCTCGTGATCCTTTCATCATGTGCTGAACTTTGTTACAATATGCCCCTAGTGTGGCCGACTCACACTTATACTCTCCTGAAACTTGCTTCAACACCAGTATTGAATTGCCAAAGATGTTTACATCATGGACCCCAAGCTCAACAAGAATATCAAGTGCTATGAGGAGGGCTTCATACTTGGCCTGATTGCTTGTACAAGGGAAATCAAGTAAGAATGACAGTTTTGTCTTAATGCCATGAGGTGATTCCAATACTACACCTACCCTTGAGCCCGATGAGGATCTTGATCCATCAAACTATACTCTCCATCCTCTGGCATCATAAAGGTGTATTGGGATTTCTAAAGTAGGGTGATCAACCAAAAAATCAGCAAGCACTTGCCTTTTTATAGCCTTCTGAGGTACATACTGCAATGTGAACTTTGATAAAGCTACAACCCATTTACCAAGCCAATTTCTGAGAAACAGCCTCAAAAGGATGTACTTAATAACATCGGTCTGGCTAATCACCCAAACCACATAAGAGAGTGAATAATACCTGAGTTTACAGTATGTGAAGTATAGATAAAGCCCAAGCTTCTCAATGGAAGAATAGCTTGTCTCCATGTCTATTAAAGCCTGATTAAGATAATAAATAGATCTTTCATATCTATCCTGCTCCTAGTTAAGCAAACTACCCATAGAGGTTTTGATGTGTGCAAAATTTACGTATGTTTAGAGTTGAATTTTAATGAATTTTGAATTAATAAAAAAATTGGGTAGATTTTATGTTAATTAGGAAATATTTTAGTTTAGAGTTTTAATTAGGATTTTATTATTTTTGGTTTAATTTTAGTCTAATTAGGAGATTTATTTAAGTACTTATTAGTGTTTACCTTTTTATAGGAAAGCTTCAAAATGAATTCCAAAATGTTAAGGAATAGAGCGAGATGGTTTGATGCACACTCGTGTCGTTGTCCGTGAAATCTACTAGAATGCAAGCTTTATGTCACATAGGTGAAACACGGGTGCATTTCAAATAGTGCATCTTTCTGTTCGAATTGAAGAAGTTTTGAAATTACAACACCTTTTTATGAACGACCATATTATAGACTGTCTAACCTTCTGGAATCTGAAAATCTCTGCCAAAAAAGGTCAACGTGAAACTAGCTACACACGGCCATGTGATGGGTGTGTAGAAGAAAAAGGAGATTTTTCCTTAGCGAAAAAGGAAGAGGAATTAAAGGGCTAAAAGGTCTCCTATCAGGTTTTCCTATCAAAGTGAGGCTAAGAGGTATTTAGGGAATTCATTCTGCAATCTAGAAGAAGCCACAAACAAGTTCAAAATGAAGATTGAAGAGGAGTCACAAAATTAAAGAGATTTATTCACACTTTCTTCTTCTTCTCTATTTTCTTTAATTATGTTTGTGTGTTTTGCCACAATTATGCATAGCTAAATTTGCATTAGGGTTTAGGTTAGGAGTAACTATTTCATGATGTGATTGAACACTAGTTTTTATTTATTAATTTGATTTTTAGTTAATTCTATGAGTTGCACTTAATGTATGCTTTCATTCTTGGCCAGCTTGTTTGCATGTTTATGGGTAGATTCACCAACGAGAGTTAGGAGAATTCACTAGCTTAAGACTCATAGGACTTAGACCACTTGACTATGAGAGTAGGCGAGCTCTTTGGGGGACTATGACAGTTAATAGGGTCTACAGTGGTAATTTAATTGTTAAGGAACCTAACGAGTTAGGAATGATTTCTTAATCACAAGAGTAGGTTAAATCTTAATCTTAGCATGCTTAATTGAACTTAAGAGAGTCTTTAAGTATTTTAGAATAATTACCCTTAACTAAAATCATTATTTTTGTTTGTTTATGTTTTCATGATCAGATTAGAATAGTGAAACTAAATCTAGGTTCTAAGCTTTTTATCATTTGATTACAATTTAATTTATATTATTTTATTTATTTAATTACAAGATTTACTTTTATTTAATTTACTGGTTGAGAATATAAGTAAAAATATTGGTACTCAATATACAGTCCTCATGCGAATGATAACTCTTTATATTGCAATCATGATCCGTACGCTTGCAGGTTTTGAACATAACAAGTTTTTGGCGTCATTGCCAGGAACTGGCAATATTGATATTAATTTATTTTTTACATTTCTTAGACTAGTATTCTTTCTTTTATTTATTTATTTAATTTTTAACTTGTTTTGCTATTTACTTTTCAGGTGATTTTTTTGCTAGTTTATGAACACTCGATCTAAGGGGACAAACTTAGAAAAGATCAACTCAAAAATTGAGAAATCGTGCAAGAAAAATCGCAAAGAAAAGTGCAAGAAAGACAAGCAAATCATGGCTGACGATCAAATGGCACATCAAGGTAGGAATCGATGCCTAATCTGGGAGACAATTTAAGGAGCATTGTGAGACCAAACATAGATGCTAACAATTTTGAGATCAAACCAGTGATCATTCAAATGGTCTCGTAATTTTAGTTTGGTGGTCTCCCAAGTGAAGATCCTAATACCCATTCAGCTTATTTTTTAGAGATTTGTGACACTTTTAAGATGAATGGGGTTGGTCAAGATGCTATAAAACTCAGGCTATTCCCTTTTTCTTTGAGGGATAAAGCTAAGTTGTGGTTACACTCTCTAGCACCGCAATCCATCACCTCTTGGGATTCGTTGTCTAAGGCATTTTTTAGCAAGTATTTCCCACCAGGAAAGACAGTAAAATTCAAACAAGAAATCACAAGTTTCACTCAACACAATGGTGAATCTTTATATGATGCTTAGGAGCGGTTCAAAGACTTGCAACGCTAATGCCCACACCATGGAGTTCCATAATGGCTGCTCGTTCAAACCTTTTACCAAGGACTTATCGAACCAATAAGGATCACCATTGATGTTACAGCTCAAGGCTCATTCATGAGCAAGACACTTGAAGATGCATATAACCTACTTGAGACTACGGTATCCAATAATTATCAATGGCATGGAAAGAAGTGCACCAAAGAGAGTTTCTAGAATGCATGAGGTGGATGGTTGGAACCTTCTTAATGCAAAGATAGACATGCTTATAAAGAAATTAAAAGATACAACCAAGGCACCTAATCCTATGTCTGTTTATGTGTGTGAACAATGTGGAGGAGGCCATTCAACAATGGAGTGTCAAGGGAATTTTTACTCTCCAAAAACCTCAATCGAGCAACTCAATGCTTTGAACAATTATCAAAGAGGACAAGGGAATCCCTACTCTAACACATACAATCCAGGATGGCAGAATCACCCCAACTTCTTATAGTCTAATCAAGGAGTGCAAGACGCCAACCAAGGATTCAAGCAGCCCCCACCTGGTTTCCAACAAATAAATGCTTTCCATCAACAATACAAGAATAAACCTAACCTTAAGAGCATGATGGAAAAGTTTCTTAGAATTCAATAAGAACAAAAGGAGACCATCAAGAACATACAAATGGAACAAAAGGAGGCTATAATGAATCTAACATCTGAAGTTGCATCTCGATTTGCATCCCAAACATCTCAAATTAGTCAACTCTTTATGCATTGAAAGATGTTAAAGAATCAAATTGCTTTACAAGCTAGTGCCTCTAATTTTTGACAACCGGGTAAACTTCCTTATTAACCCAAAAACCCAAGAGAGCAAGTAAATGCAATAATGCTTTAAAGTGGAAAGCAACTACCCGAGTTGGGAATCAAGAAGGAAGAGGAAGAGGCTATAAAGGACATACAAGAAGAGGAAAAATAGACTGAAGATGACGAAAAGAAGAAAGAATATAAGAAGGAAGTATCTATACAGACTCCACCACTCCCCGACCCTCAAAGGCAACAAAGGAGCAACAAGACAAGTATGACAAGCATTTTAGGAAGTTTTTAAAGGCATTCCAACAGCTTAAATTGAACATACCAATTTTGGATGTGATCAACACAATGCCTGCCTATGCAAAGTTCTTAAAAGACACCATTGCACATAAGCTAAAGTGGGAGGATCATGAAACCATTCCTATTAATGAGGAGTGCAGTGCTGTAATTCAAAATAAGCTTCCACAAAAGCTTAAAGATCCAGGGAGTATCATTATCCCTTACACTATTGGGAATGAATTCATTGGTAAGTCTTTATGTGATTTAGGTGCAAGTGTAAGTATAATGCCTCTTTCTTTTTATAGGTGCCTAAATATTGGTGAACCTCAACCAATAACGGTGTCACTACAGTTAGCGGATAGGTCCATCATCTATCCTTATGGAATCTTAAAAGATGTACCTATTAAAGTTGGAGATTACTATATGCTGGGCGATTTTATCATCTTGGAAATTGAAGAGGACCATCAAATTCCAATCATCTTGGGGCATCCTTTCCTTGCTACTGCAAGTGCAGTTATTGATATCAAGCGAGGAAAAATTAATTTGGAGATAGGAGAAGAAAAAGTGGAGTTTGATGTCTTCAAGAAGCCACAACAATCCCCATCAATGAATTCTTATTTTTGGGTAGATACAATTGATGTTTGTGCTAAAAATATTCTTCCACAAGTCCGCAAAGAGCCACCTAAAACATGCTTTATTCATGATACCAAAGAGGTGAAGGCAACTAAGAAAGTTAAGAAGAAAAAGGGACCTCTAAAGAAAAATATTAAAGAGTGGTCAGTTAAAAGTGTTGTGAAGAATATGAATTTTAAGAAATTTTCTTCTTCTTTCCGAATAACAAATAAGTGAGCTCAAGTGGGAGAGGATTAATCCTTAATCAATCATCCCTAAGTAAAGATCCAACATTAGGGTCAAGCTAATGACCTTAACCAAGTGCTTGATGAGAGGCAACCCATTATGTTTTCTTACTTTTCTTTTATTTTTCTTTTATTTTTATGCTTTGTTTTCCTTTATTATCTTTTTATTTTATGTGTTTTTATCTTAGGTTTTTTGTGGGCAAAGAGAGAAGATGAGAAAGCTAAGGATTACGTGTCTGGACATTCAATACGAAAATAAGCACAGTTATATTTCTAGCTGTGTTTAGGCAGAAACATGCATGTTTTCTTTCACAGCCAACACATGGTCGTGTTAGTACATTTTCCCATTTAAATCATTGTCTAGAAGGTTGCACACTTTAAAATACGGTCACCATATGACCATGTCACGAGATAACATTTACGGCACGAACAGCAACACCGTGACCACATGATCATGCAACCTCAATTCTTAACTAACTTTTTGGGCAGAAGGTTGCATGGTTTCTAACACGGCTAGCACATGACCATGTTGCACGCTCCATACATCCATTTCTCGACATGGTTCACAACACGGTCATGACATGGCCATGTCATGCAACCAAGGATCACTATGCAGGGCAATATTTCTCCTTTCTCATGTTTTCTTTTGTTTTCTTCTTTTCCTTTATTTCTCTTTATTTTGGTCATTGAGGACAATGACAATGATAAGTGTGGGAGAGGATGTCAAATGTTAGCAAATAAAGCCATAATATGCTGAAGATTGATTTTAGAGGCCTTGCAAAAAAGTAAAATGTCATTGACATAAAGTAGATGGGTGGGACAATTAACTCTACTATTGGAGTATATTGGGATGATAGCACCGTCATCAACAAGCTTCATGAGAGAGCGGTTAAGGAATTCCTCCGCCAAACAGAAAAGAAGGGAGAATAACGGATCTCCTTGGCGAACCCTGCGAGAACAGGAGAAATATCCTTTAGGAGAGCCATTAATAACAATGGAGAGACGAGCTTAAAGTAAAATAGCTTGAACCCATTAACAAAAGAGAGGTGAAAACCCAAAACAAGAAAGCACTTCTAAAAAAAAGTCCCATTCTATGGTATCAAATGCCTTCTTTATATCAATTTTCATGGCCATACTACTTCACGAGAATGATAATCTGGAAGATTAAAATTTTCTGAAGCTACAGCAATACATTCATCAATATGCCTACCAGGAATAAAGCCAAACTGAGATAGAGTAATAATAGAGGAGGTGATTCTAGCCAATCTGTCTGCCAATATTTTTGACATAATTTTGTAAACAAAATTTCCCAAAACAATGGGTCTGAATTTATCAATGGAGATTGCCTCGTGAACTTTATGAATAAGTACCATCATATTTGAATTAAAACCAGACATGATCTTACCATTGACAAAGAAGTTATGCACAGCTTCACAAACATCATGGCCGACAATGTTCCAGCATTTAGAAAAAAATAAACCTGTAAACCCATCTGGTCCCAGAGCACTTTAATGATCCATGTTCAAAACCGTAGCATGAATATCAGCATTAGAAGGAATTTCGTAGAGCAAAGTATTATCTGCCACTGTAACAAGGTTTGGAATGACCTTTTTAATAACTGACAAATCTCTAGTGCCACCACTACTAGTGAAAAGAGATGAATAAAAATTGATCACATGCAATTCAATCAAAGAAGCATCCTCAATCAAATTCCCATCAATTAGTAAACTGTGAATACCAGACTGAGAAGAGTGGTGAGTCAATAAGCTATGATAGAACTTGGAATTACTGTCTCCCTCCTTAACTCAACGAACTCTACATTTCTCTTTTAAAAGAGTTTCATTATTCTGAAGCAACTGAGAAAGGGTAGCATGACAACTCATCTCTTGAGAATGGAGATTTTTAGAAAAACCGTTGAGATCAAATTCAGACTGAATGCGCAAAAGCTCTTGTTTTACAGTAGATATAGAAGCTTGGAGATTACCAAACACATGAATATTCCATAAGCGAAGACAAGCACGCAACGTTTTTAACTTTTGAGAGAGAATGTACATTGGATTACCCACCACATGAAAAGATGTCCAGAAGCTCTCTACTGCAGGGAAAAAAATTAGAATGCGAGTTCCACATAGAAATAAATTTGAAAGGACGGTGCACTGCTGAAGGATAATTAGAACATGAGAGAAGTAATGGTTTGTGGTCTGAGTGATGGCGCGCTAAGGAATGGCATTCCATAAAATTCCAATGCTGAAAACATGATGCACTACACAAAGCTCTGTCTAACAGGATGTCTACCCAATCAGTACCTCTTCTATTGTTGGACCAGATATAAAAAGATCCCTTAGTGTCTAAACATGTAAGATCACAATTAGAAACAGCAGTTAAAAATTCTAAGCAAGAGCTATTGAAAGTCACAGTGATTTGCTGATCCGAGGAAGAAATAACAGACACATTCCCAGATCCGATGGAGTTAGCAACAAGCAACCAAATCGATGGGAGAGCAAGACCATTACGCACCACAAAGGACATGTTCAAGGATCGCCAAAAAGTAGGAGAAATAGAACTGAAATCCACTTTGGGTCTACCAGACAAATGACATCTGGTTTATGAAAAGAACAAAAATGAAAAAGCATACGTTGGGTAGCCAAGTTCCCGAACCCCCTACAGTTCCAATAAAACACTTTCATTGTGAAGATCGTGATGCTGCCCTTGTCACAGGTTTATTCCCCGTCAAAGATGGCTTATGAAGATGCTTTTTGGACTATTTTTTGCGAGACACTTGCTGCCATCCCTCCTCCTTATCCATTGTATCAGCCCAAGATAGTTTACTGATGACTTCCAATTCCCTGAGAGCATCTGAAAATACTTCCTCTTTTCCCTGGTGCCAAGGAGAGCCCAAATCACCAACTTGTTCATCAGGAATAACCAATGCCAGAGAGTTAGCATCAACTGAGGATACATCATTATTCTGCTGGATTTCAATGTCTGAGTCAAGCAGAGGTAATTTTTCTTTGACAGCCTCTGGAACAGATAATGCTAAATTTGCATTTTCAACGAGAGTACCATTTACCTGAGCATCGTCATTTGTCTGATGATTTCCCTCAACGAGGTGAACTTGTGTTTCTGCTTGCAACTTTGGTTTCCAGATTTTACAAGAATGCGAACGTCCCCTTGATTGACGAGGATGAGGCTTGCAGAGTTGCTTGATCGTGTACAGACCTGGCTTATCCATACCCGAGTTTTGACGACATGCTTAGACATCATGACGTTAGTGTGACATAAGTTGAAAAATAAGGGAAGATTTTCATAAACAATGTTAATGTCCTACATAATTCCCTGACAGTCAAGAAATAACTGATACTGCAGTGTGGATGCTAGATCCACTTCAATTAGAATACACGCATAATGGCCAAAATCTTCATCAAGAGTCGCACGATCAATTCGGACAAGAGTTCTTATTTTGCTTACAATATCACAAAGGAGTTGAGGATCCCAAAGTTCCTAAGGGAGACAATAAAACCTGGTCCATAACTGAGTAATGGAAATTTTTTGTTTGAAAGGATCTAATCCAGGGGTCTATTATTGGAGTTTTAACGTTCCAGGCTTCAGGAATTGTGATCCTTGTCCCAAAACAAAATCTTTATCTTTGGCTGAATGTAGAAGGACATGATAAAAACCTCGACTAAGAGAAATCAATCTCCAGTTGGATTTTAAGGACCAAAGTTTAGTCAGTTTGTCTTTTAGATTAACAAGAGACCAGGGCGAATCTCCCTTGTTTAGAATTACTCGGGCAATGAGCGAGTTGTCACGGGCTTAGCTGAGAGGTTAGCTAAGTCGCGCGATACTTAGTCAACTAGTGGGCAAAGTCGAACTAAGTAAGCCTTAGAGTTGGGACGCAGCGAAAATTGAGTGAGTGAAGTGGGCAGCAAGAGGTTTGGGACGAATGTAGAGTGAATAGGTAGGCAGCACTTGGATGAGCAAAGAGGGGAATACTCTTTATTAATTTCTCATCAGCTGTATATATTACAAATGAGAGGGGTGGTCTTTATATAGGTTGTCCACCTCCTTAATGTGTGGCTACAAATAATTCTTCTAGACATTTCTACAAATATCTTATGTACAAAGTATACAAGGGAAAGTTCTAGAAAATGGCCAAATGGCCTAGCATGGATGGCAGCATGGGAAACTTCTAGAATGGCGAGCTTCCTAGCACTTTGTTAGGAAGTTTTTGGACGAGTCTTGACATGGCTCACTCCACATGGTTCCGAAAGCTTCTAGGCATGTCTTTGCGAGCATGTCTCCGTGTTGGCGTAACCTTTGACACCTTAGCACTTTGTGCCTCTATAAGTCGAATATTGAAGAGCCCTTGGTTTTTGCTTGGCTCTCTTTCGACAGGCACCTGGATTACCCCATCTTTCCCCGCAAAGAATAGGGCATTAGCATATGGAACCACGATGGCTTTCACAGCATGAAGAAAGCCGATTCCAAAGTAGAGTTGCTTCTTGTCAATGGAAGCAATGTGGATGTCGGTCTTGCCTTCCCATTGGCCGATGCGAATTTTCACCTTGTATGCCTTGCCTACGATGGCAAACTTGGAGTTCGCACTTTTGGCATAGACGGTGGTTTTGGTGTATCGCAAGCCGATCTCGTTGGCCATTTCCCTTGCCATATAGACACCATCTGCACCTGTGTCTAACATGGCCATCAATGTCGTTCCATTGATGGTGGCCTTGACAGACATTCGCCCACTTTCATTAGTCACTCCCGCAACCTGTGTGTTGGGGAGGACGTTCATCGCAGCAAGATTTTTGCCAACGTCTCGCTGTTGAGCATCCACGAGTTGTAAGGAACCAAGGGCGGCCTGATGCTCCTCACGGGCTTTCTTGAATTCTGCCACAATTGCATTGATGGTTTGTTTGTTTGGATAGTCTCGCGTCTAATGTGGTCCATCGCATATATGACAAGGCTTTGAGGGCTTGGCAATATTGCCCTTG
Organism: Mallotus repandus; assembly: GCA_949671775.1. Lineage (NCBI taxonomy): Eukaryota > Viridiplantae > Streptophyta > Magnoliopsida > Malpighiales > Euphorbiaceae > Mallotus > Mallotus repandus. The sequence goes on from CATIWM010180452.1 coordinate 22,299, forward strand.
ATCGAGGAACCCTGGCCTTGTTTGGAGTTGCCACCATATGATTTTTGGTGGTTGGGCTCCTTATGCTTAAATTCTTTATGTGCTGATCGAGAGCGCCTTTCATCATCGTCTGAAGAAGGCTCCATGTCTCCCCCACTTTTACTAGAGTCAGGTTGTTTTCCCTTGGCTTGGGCAGAGTAATCGCGAATGGACTCAGCAGCGGCAATGGCTTCATCGAGGGTCTTGACTCCCCTACGATCGAGCTCCATCTTCGCCCAATCCTTAAGCCCATCTTTGAAGTTAAAGAGGAGCTGATGGTCCGACACGTCAGGGACTTCCAGCATCAGGGTAGTGAATTCCTTGACATAGTCCGCTATGCTACTTCTTTGCCTCAAACATCGCAGCTTGCTTAACACCTCGTCACTAGCATTGTGAGGCACAAACTGCTTGTGGAGTTCGGTCTTGAATTGCTCCTAAGTATTGATCATGCACAACCCCTTCTCCCTTTCGGCATGCTTTCTCCTCCACCATAGTTGGGCAGCATCCCTCAAGAACATGGCAGCATTACTAATCTTTGAAAAATCCTCCGTGACATTCATCGCCTCGAAGTATTGCTCAAGACCGAACAAAAAGTTTTCCACCATTGTGGAGTTTCGTGTGCCATTGTACATGGCAGGCTTGGGGACTTTCAAACCATGAGTGACAGTAGCACTAGATGCGGCAGCAGCGCTTGTCGAGGGTGGACTACCTCGACAAAGGGCATCCATCTCCTTACGAAGCTCCTTCACTTTGTCTTGAAGGGAGTGTAGTTGTCCCCTAAATGCATTGCCAAGTTCTTCAATCATGGCCTTGGCAACCCTGATGATCTCTGCATTCTCATGGATAAGATTATCCACCTGATCGCTGAGTTCTCCCATTGTCGAAGTTACATTGGCCAAGCTTCTTTCCAAGCTAGCCACACGGGATTCGGTTGGCTCTCTTGTTGGAGCCTTAGATTTGCCACGTTTGGGAGGTTGTGAGCATTGCTCTTCACACTGATGAGTGTGAAAAATGCACTGTTTTGAGCACTCAAAGCATTAGGTTTAGGTGTAAATTCAGTTACATTTATGTTTCTTTTGTTTAGTTTTTCTTCAATTAAGCACTTTTTGCATGTTTTGCATGTTTATTTATTTTTAGTATTATTTCATTTATTTTTAATTAATTTTTATGCATGTAGGAAATAAAGGACAATGGAGAAAGTTGCATGGGAGTCAAGAATGTCCAGATTGGTGCAAGGAGAAGTAGTGCTGAAAAATCTACTTGCACGGCCGTGCTAAAAAGGCACACGGCCGTGCGCCTAGCGTCGCCACATTTTCACAAGCAATCAGGTCACACGGCCGTGCCAAAAAGGCACACG
>CATIWM010180453.1:0-22233 GCA_949671775.1 Mallotus repandus
AAAAACAAATAAACATGCAAATCATGCAAAAAGTGCCTAATTGAAGAAAAACTAAACAAAAGAAACATAAATGTAACTGAATTTACACCTAAACCTAATGCTTTGAGTGCTTAAAACAGTGCATTTTTCACACTCATCAATAGGCAAGATAAGATTTCTGCTAGGCATGCGAATTGGGTTGCTTATCTTTAGAGGTTTACTTTTGTGGTCAAGCATAAGCCAGGTGTTACCAACAGAGTGGCTGATGCGTTGAGTAGGCGAAAGACTTTGTTGACTAAAACGTCCATTGAGGTTCTTGGTTTTAACTCATTTGCAGAATTATTTGAAACTGAACCATATTTTTCTGCTATTGTGGCTAAGGTTAAAGCAGGTGAAAAAATAGATTTCTTATTGCATGATGGATTTCTGTTTAAGGGTAACCAGCTATACATTCCAGATTGTAGTTTGTTGTTGTAAATTATTAAACAGTTGCATGATGAAGGGCATGTAGGGCGAGACAGGACTGTGCAATTGGTGCAGGCTAAGTATTTTTGGCCTACTATTCGCAAGGAAGTTGAAAAGCTGGTGCAGAGATGTCGCATTTGTCAGGTTTCTAAAGGGATGACATCTAATACGGGTTTGTATATGCCATTGCCGATTCCTTTGCAGCCTTGGGTGGAGCTCAACATGGATTTTCTTCTAGGATTACCACGCACACAGTGAGGTAATGATTCTATATTTTTGGTAGTTGATTGATTTTCAAAGATAGTGCACTTTATTCCATGTAAGAAAACCACAGATGCTTTTCGTGTGGCTCAATTGTTCTTTCAAGAGGTTTATAGATTATATGGATTGCCTATATCTATTGTGTCTAATCGAGATACTAGGTTTCTTAGTCATTTTTTTCAAATTTTATAGAAGATGGTGAACATGCAGCTTAATTTCAGCAGTGCTTATCATCCACAAACAGATGGGCAAACTGAGGTGGTGAATCGATCTTTAGGTAATCTGTTGAGGTGCTTAGCAGGTGAGCATGTAAAGAGATGGGATCAGAAGTTGTGCCAAGTAGAGTTCACTTATAATCATGCGGTCAATCGAAGTACTGGTTTTAGTCCTTTTACTATGGTGTATTCTGTTGTACCACGAGGGCCGCTGGATTTGATTCCTCTTCCAGATAGAACGAGAGTTCATGGTAAGGCAGAGAAATTTTTTAGTGGGTTACAGGATGTTCATAGGGTTGTCCATGAAAATTTGGCCAAAGCTGCTTCCAAATATAAGTAGGCTACTGACAAGAAGAGGAGGTATGTCGAGTTTGATGTGGGAGATTATGTGTGGGCAGTTCTTACTGAGGAGAGATTTCCTGCAGGTGATTATAATAAATTGTCTGCAAAGAAAATTAGACTGGTTGAAATTGTTGAGAAGATCAATCCTAATGCCTACCGTTTGAAGTTGCCTAGTCACATTCGAACTGCAGATGTTTTTAATGTTAAGCATCTAATTCCTTATGTAGGTGATTCATTCGACGATTCAGATTCGTGGTCGAATTTTGTCCACCCTGGGGAGAATGATGTGGATAGAGTCATAGAAGAACAAACAATTAGATTCTTAGATAAATTTCAAAAATTGTAGCAGTGGCAGTTTCATAAATAACTGCAACTTTGGAGTTTCAAATTTTAGCAATTCCAAAGGCTAGTTTGATCGAAAACAGACCAACGATTCAAAAAGGCAAATTTGTATTTTAATTGCCTTAAATGTCTTATTTCTTAGTTTGGTTAGGTTTGAACTCTTATTTCTTAGTTTATTTAGAATAGAACTCCTATTTTCTAGTTTGTTTAGGATTTGTTTTAGAGTTTCTATTTAAGAGATATTGTTTTGGCTTTTGTATATCATTATTATCAATGGAATTCAAATTTTCCTCAAACTATCCAAAATTTGTTGAATTTTAATGCCTATACCTTGGTGTAGAAGATTAGCGATTTACAGTCGTTAATAGTTATCTTTCACTCCTTCCGCTACTTCAACTTGGAAAATATAACAAATTAAAAATGTATGATGTGACACACTATTTGCAGTTTCAGGTATAAATACATTATTATGATCTTGAGCCATATTCACATCCAACTCAAACTAGAAACTGCAACCTAAAGAAATGAGTCTCCTTCACGACCATCTAATGCTAAACTTATTGTTAGCTATCTTTGTCTCTTTCAACTGTAAATCTCCCATGGTGGTATTTGCCGCTCGAAGCATTGAAACAGACAAGGAACCTTTGATTGCATTTAAGTCTCAAATTAGCTGAGAATCTTCCTCTTTATTATCTTCATGGGATCCCAACTCATCGTCCCCTTGTAACTGGACAGGAGTTGTCTGCAACAGATTTGGCAATAGAGTTGTTGGACTCAACCTGTCAAGTTTGGATCTTTCTAGGTCCATAACTCCATACCTTGGCAATCTCTCCTTCCTTGAATCTCTTGAGCTTCAGAATAATCGGATTACAGGTACAATTCCTGATGAAATCTGTATTCTTTCTCGCTTGAGAGTCATGAAAATGAGTTCCAATGGCTTGCAAGGTTCAATAATATCCAACATAAGCAGGCTATCGGAGCTTACAATACTTGATTTGTCAATGAATAAGATTACTGATCAAATTCTTGAAGAACTCACCTCACTCACCAAGCTCCAAGTTTGGAACTTGGGGTGAAATGAACTTTCAGGTGCAATTCTACCATCCATAGGAAATCTTTCATCACTAGAAGATTAGAATCTACGCACAAATAGATTTAGTGGTATGATACCTGATGACTTGAGTAGACTCCATAATCTGAAGGTTCTAAATCTTGCTGTAAACAATCTCACGGGTCCAGTTCCCACCGGCATCTACAACATCACTTCGCTGGTTTACTTGGCCCTTGCCTCCAACCAGTTGTGCGGTAAAATTCCTGATAACATTGGTGTTACACTTCGAAATCTTTTAGTCTTCATATTCTGCATTAACAAATTCACGGGTACAATTCCTGGCTTTTTGCACGATCTCACAAACATAAAACAAATTCTTATTGCTCATAACTTTCTTAAAGGAACAGTGCCACTAGGTCTCGAAAATCTTCTATTCTTGGAGATGTACGTCATTGCTTTCAACAAGATTGTTATCTTTGGAGATGGGGTCTTGATTTTATCACTTCTTTAACAAATTGCACCCGTCTTACATACCTTGCCATTGATGGGAACCTTTTTGAGGGTGTCATTTCTGAATCTATTGGCAATCTTACGAAGGATTTGTCAAAATTGTACATGGGAGGAAATCAAATCTCTGGTGGTGTACCAGCCTCAATTGGTCATCTCAGTGGCTTGACATTGCTGCACATACAACTCACTCACCAGATCAATTCCAAATGAAATTGGCCAACTTGAGAACCTGCTAGAGTTGCGTTTGGGAGGAAATCATTTTTCTGGCAGCATTCCAGATTCTCTTGGTCATCTCTAAAAGTTGAACCACATAGATTTGTCAAGAAATGAACTAATGGGTCGCATACCATCAACTTTTGGGAATTTCCACAATATACTTGTCATGGACTTGTCCACCAATAAACTCAATGGAAGCATACCTAGAGAAATTCTCAATCTTCCAAGTTTGAGCACAAACCTGTCTAACAACTTCCTAATAGGGAATTTGTTACAGGACATTGGTCTTCTGACAAAAGTTGCAGCTATCGACCTCTCTAACAACAGCTTATCTAGTAATATTCCAAGCTCAACCAGAAACTGTGAGAGCTTGAAGGAATTATACATGGCTAGAAACTTGTTCACAGGCCCTGTTCCTACTGCATTAGGCGACACAAAAGCCCTGGAAATTTTGGACGTTTCTTATAACAATCTTTTAGGTTTCATTCCTCCAGATCTCCAAAACCTGCAGGCTCTTCAGTTCTTGAATCTTGCATTCAATGATCTGGAAGGTGCAGTTCCTTGGGGTGGTGTATTTGCAAATGTTTCTAATGTTCACTTAGAGGGAAAATAAAAGCTTTCTTTGCAATTAGCATGCTCAAATAGCAGAGGCCAAAGAAGAGAACTTGTCAAAATTTCTATCATTGTTGCTATCACAATTACATTCGCAATATGCTTTGCTATTGGCTGTTTCTTCTTTATGAGGAGAAGAAAAACAAATATCTCAGATATTTTCAACTTGGTAAAGGTGCAACATCAAAGGGTTTCATACCATGAACTCTGCCAAGCAACGGAGAACTTTGCTGAGCAAAATTTGATCAGAAATGGCGGCTTTAGGTCAGTTTACAAAGGACTTCTGGTAGATGGTTTTGCTGTTACAATCAAGGTCCTTGATGTCAAACAGACAGGATCTTTGAAGAGCTTTGCTACTGAATGTGAAGCTTTCAAAAATGCGAGGCTTCGTAATCTTGTTAAGTTGATTACATCTTACTCAAGCATTGATTTCAAGAACGTAGAATTTATGGCACTAGTTTACGAGTTGCTTGACAATGGGAGCTTGGAAGACTGGATTAGGGGCAGATGGAGAAAAGAAAATGGAGATGGGTTGAATCTTTTACAGAGATTGAATGTGATAATTGATGTTGCCAGCGCAATCGATTACCTGCAGTATGATTGTGAAGTTCCTGTGGTGCATTGTGATTTGAAGCCTGGCAATGTTCTTTTAAAAGAAGACATGACTACCAAGGTGGGAGATTTTGGCCTGGCTAAGTTACTGATAAAGAAAGTTGGTACTCAAACTTCTATCAGCTCTACTCATGTCCTTAAAGGTTCCATAGGATACATGCCTCCTGGTCAGTACCTTGATACTTTTAATTTTTTTTAAGTCTTATATAGATGTGTTTCTGAGACTTCTCCTCTTGATACCAATTAATATCATGCTTGTGCAGAGTATGGTTTAGGTGAGAAACCATTAATTACTGGAGATACATACAGCTTTGGAGTGATGTTACTTGAGTTATTCACAGGCAAGAGTCCTGCTAGCGATAGTTTCAGTAGTGAATAAAGTCTGGTTGAATGGGTACAATCAGCTTTCTCCTCCAATACTATAGTACAAGTGCTAGACCCTGACCTACTACCTGTTATGGACAATTCTAGCAGAAATAAACAATATGTAATACAAGAAAAACAACATGATTGTCTGATTGTAGTTGGCCTGTCTTGCACAACAAATTCTCCAGATAGGCGCATCGACATAAGAAATGCTCTTCTCAAGCTCAAAGCAGCTAGAAACAACCTTATTCACCGTGATCGTAATGGCTGATAGTGGTTATATAATTCTGTGATCATGAACTCTCTCTCCTGACTTAAGAGCTTTTAAAAAATTTTAAATGTTTGTTACTGCTTTTGTGTCATTGTGTATGGTTGTGTAAGAAATTCGCTTTGCTATGTTATTGATATGACATCTCAGAGTCATGGGATGAGAATTTTCTTTTGTGATATAAAGTCAGACTTAGTGTTCCTTTGCTGCATATGAATCAGATAAATTTAGTGTTTTAGGTGAAAGTTAAGTTCCAAGTGCAAAGTAAATGAAGGGGAGAATATATGCATACAGGTGACAATTAAGCTTGAATTGTTCTTGCAGAAACCTGAGCTGAAATAATTGGTTTTTATGGTCTTGTGTTTAAACACAAAATTAGAAAAGTTAATTAATTTCTAGTGGCGTGTAAAATGTAAATTGATGGGATTGACTTTGAATAACTCTTACTTAAGCTAACAAATTCTAACAAATTCAATTTAATACAATTAAAATTATAAGAATAAAAGTTTCCTAACAGTCAATTTAACATGACTGCATATATCATGACTTAAACTCGAGATGTTACTTAAAATTATTTTATTATAATTATTTTGGGCAAAGGTGCATGTAAGCCCCTAATGTCTTGGCCGAGGAGCATATAAGCCCTTATTGTTTTTTTTGGACCATTTAAACACGATTTTAATGTTTTCCTATGTTTTATGCCCCTCTGGCAACTGTGGTGAAATTGAAAGAAAACAGTCATTTCTTTAATCTAACGTGGCGTTCATGAAATAGTAAAATGGGTCCCATATGTCAGAATTAGCTTCATGCAGTTGCTTTACTGCCTTTCCACAAAAGCTCTCTTCTATCTCAAACAAACCAATCTTGAAAAAAAATTTTACCCTAAAATCTTAAATCAAATCCAACCGTTGAAGAAGGAGATCGAGACAACAAGCGAGTAGTCACTTTCTTCCATGTTTAAGCTGTTGGTGGTGATTCTTTATCGATGTCATTGCTGCAAAAAGTAGGTACGAACAGTGTTTATATTTTTTTAAATTTTCTTTTGTTTTTTGAATAGAATCACATGGTGTTGGCGATTGTATTAGGTATATATTGGGGCTTTTTTTTCGTAATGAATAAGAAGAGAACTTTATTGGATTCTTTCTTGTGTTGTGTAAAAGGGCTATATTCAAACTTACTTTTACATTGAAAAAGATATTAGATTCTCTTTTCTTGTCTTTTTTACTTTACAGTGGTAGCATGGCTGAAACAATGGATTTGATTTTTCACTATAGGGGTAAATGGGAGGTCAATGAAAAAGATGAGTTATTAATGTGAATGGGGTTGTTGACACGTTGTATGAATTTGATTTGGATTATATGTGGTATGGAGATATTCTGTATAGATACCAGACAACCTTAGGTTATACAAATGCAAAGAAAAAAATTGAGGGATGGGTTATTTTTAGTGAATGATGATAACAATATTAGGTGGGTGTTAAATTACATAACAGAGAACAATTAGGTTGGGGAAATAGAGTTTTATGCTGACCATAAAGTGGATTTACCTCAATTTCAACCTCAGATATTGGCGTTAGAATTTCATCCTGTGAGTGCAAAGGCCGAAGTAGAAAGTAAAGTTGTTAGGGAGGTCAATGCAGATGGTTTTGATGTGAATGCTAAAAATGCAAATGATATTGGGGATGTAAATGCAGAGGCAGAAGGAGTAAATGAAGAGAAAGTAAATGAAAATGTAAATGCACATCAAGTAAATGCAAATAAAGATCTAATTAATGAGAATGCAAAGGCGGGTACACAGTTTAGTTGTAACACTAATGGGGCGTAGGTTCTAGTGAAGTAGTTGTTAATATAACTTATGTTCCTCCAAATGTGTATGTGAGTGAGGACAATGAAGATGGGCATATTGATGAAGAAAATTCAAGTGATAATAGCTATTTGAGTCAAGAAGATAAAGAGGAAGAATCTGAGAAGCAAAGTTTTAATGAAAAAATGCAATTTGATGGAGACCAACCTCACTTTGTTTTAGGGATGACGTTTACTAATGCTGCAGAAGCAAGGAAAGCTATAGCAAAGTATGTTGTTGCTTTTGGTAGGAGGTTGAAAATTAATCCTAATGAACCTTATAGGATTAGGGTGAAGTGTGCAAAATTAATCCTACAATGCCACACTCACAACCTCATTCAAGTCAGAGCAATGTTTGTAATCAACCTCACTTAACAAATCAGCAACCTGAATAGACAACAAGGAGCATTAGAGGCTATTGTGCAAGGCCAAGTAGACATACAACAATTGGCTATGGATGCCATATGGATTTAAACACAGGAAAAACAACATTGAATATGAGTAATTAATGTATTTAATATTGTGTTTTGTGTTGGTCTATAGATCTTGTAATGAGTTATGGGTGAATTATGTCTAACTATGTTATATTATGTAGCCTGAACAGTCCATTGAAAGGGTCATTGATGAAGGACAGTCTTACAATTCTATAACTGTTGATGAAATTGATCCTTAGACTAGATTTTTGATCCCAAATGAGCGTGTGATGAGGCAGAGTAAAGTTAGAAAGCAAGCTACTAATAACAGTTTAAAAAAAATCAATTTCACTAGGGATGGAGCAGAGGTCAGACTTGCAACTAATCTGCCATTCAAAGCTCCAGGTCTGCAGTGGCAAGGAAGAGAAGTAATAACAACTAGACAATTGTAGGCACAAAGTTAAGTTTATATTGACAAACAAAGAAATCAAGCAAAGAAAGAAAAAGAAAATGCAACTGAATCATCAGAACCAGACCCTGCAAGTTGTGCTTAGAGTCTGCAAGTCACGGTTAGAGTCAGTACCATGAATATTGTCTGTTTAGAACACTTTAGTTCAGTATTTTGGTTTTTAGTGTTAATACTATATTTTGGTTTTAGAACAAGGCATACCATTTTGCAAACTCTTTAAGTTATGGATGCCCATTTTGCTCAATTGAATATTGACAATTAATCAACTATATTTTAAACAATTATATATCTTATTTTTGTTATATCCTAGTTCAAATATGTAGCAGTAATAAGGCCTCACACATGAAATAGAGATATGCAATTTTTGCCTTTAAGCAATAACAAACCAATTCCATTAACAAACTTAAGAAAACAATTCCATTAATAATTCAGCCTTTACATAGCCATATTCTACAAATGCAGAACCATTCCTTTGATGTTTTGTTAGGTGAATTTCGCAAGTGCATGGTTCGCAATAAGTAGTAAAGAATGAGTATGAGTACGTTCCCATGAGAAGATTGATACCAAGTACTAGCCTTAATTATATTCCCACAATCTAACAAAATAGAATATTTGAAATAAAATAACAAAACACTTAGAAATAAATAAGTCCTAAATCTGAATTATCACTTTTAAAATTAAATAATAAAAAAACTAGAGCTCATATTTGCTTCACTAGCTATTACTTGGATTACAGGATCTTTTTATAATTCAATTCGTTAACTCAGTCAAGGGTAAACCACTCAAATTACCTAGAGTCTCTTTCGAAATCATTTAAGAATACCAAAATTAATTACAACCTATTTTCATGTTCACATTAATTAACTAGGGTTATTTAAGTTCCTTAGCTATTTATTACTGCCCAAAGGATTCATCTATTTTTGTGATCGAGGTTCCTAAGTTTTACAAGTCTATGAGCTGATAAATCATGCAACTTTCGTTGTCTCTAATTTACCTAAAAACATATATTTAATCAGGCCTAAAATGAAATACAAGAACAATTAAAAACAACTTGTAAAATTGACTGAAAATTAATTTATTGACAAGAAATAAGAATCCAAACAAGTAAGAGACTAGCTACACAAATCCAAACCCTAAGAAGAGTTTAGTCGTGCATAATTGCGGCGATACACAAAAACATAATTGAAGGAATTAAAGAAGAAGAAGAAATAATGATTTTAAACCCTTGAATCTTGCACAATGTCTTCTTCAATCTCCATTGATTATGACTTCAAAAATGTATTTCTGAATAAAAATGAATAATATAACACATCTTGATCCCCTTTTTTATATTAAAAACTAAATGGAAACTAATTACACTTGAATTCCCTAGCTTTTACCAAAAAGGAATTTTTCTCATGCTCAACATGGCCTAAGCACGACCATGTCACGTCCTTTATTTTCTGGTATGGCTTGGCATATGCCCATGTGGGATCCTGTGTTGAGCTCTCACACTTTCTTCAACTTAGACAGAAGCAGTCACGATTTCAAGCATGACCATGTTGTACCTCGTGTGGCATAATCTTCAGGGACTAGAAATGAACACGGCTTCCACCATGGCCATGTCTTAAGCCATGCTTTCTGATTGTTCTTCCAGTGCGTGACATGGGCACAAGCACGCCCATGTCATGGCTATGTCATAGCATTCTTTGACTATTTAGACTTGCTTTTTAAGCTTTCCTACAAAAAGGGGAAACTATTATTAATATCAATTAAAAACTCTTAATTTTACTAAAATAAACCAAAAGCAATAGGAAACTAAAATGAAGGTCCAAATTAAATCAATGCCTAATTAAACCTAAATTTTTCCCAATTATAACTATTTATTTATTCAAAATTCATTAAAATTCAACTAAAAAATATGTGCAAAATTGCACAAAATATGTTTTACTTACAACACCTAAGTTGCTATCATTTAGTACATCATATATATAATTACAAAGATAATCCATGAAATACAACAAGCAATATAAGCTGATATCATTTTCTTCTTGCAGCTCTCAACTTCTTGCTCTTTTTCTTTCTTCAATATCTTCAATTGTCTCCATACCACATTTATATCATCCTCCATACTGCTTGACACACCATTTCTCAGTGCCTTCAATCACTTGTGTTCAGCCAACATCATCAATTTATCATACTTTAATTCATTCAGCAAATTCTTCACTCTATCACTCATAGGTGCGTCATGCCATTCAAAAAACCCACACCCAGTAACTTGTCATTTTTTAACAAAAATTCATAATAACAGAAAGGTTGAAGTAGAAAATAAAATTAATTGAAATATAGAGACTACTCACTTACCTTATAATTTGGACATCCTTAGAACCTACGTCCAGGATTATCATCAGTCCATGATGTCCACTTTGTGGAATCATGAATCTCAACCCCTAATTTTGACAATAGTAGAGCTTCTTCTCTCCCTTATAATCCAATTCCATATTACTTCTCCTACTATGTCTTAAGCTTCCTGAAGCTGAAGATGAAGATGATGAAGAAAATGACGCCATTTCTTTTTGCCAATTTGTCAATTAGGTTTTTAGGGTTTCTAATTTAGGGATAAAATCACATGGATTTTAGATGAGAGAAAAGGAGAAGAAATCATTGTTTTAATGACTTAAACGATTATTTATTTTAACCTGCTGATTTTCCACGTCAGATTGAATTAACAGAGTTAGTCACCCAATTTCACCATTGTTACCAGAAGGGTATAAAACATAGAAAAACATAAAAATCATGTTTAAATGGTCCAAAAAAAAAAAGCTTATGTGCTCCTAGGCCAAAATATTAAGGGCTTAAATGCACCTTTGCCCTAATTATTTTTCATAATAAAGTTGATTGGTGATATTTTAGAAGGAAAATTAAAAAATGATTTTGGACCACAATAGTACCAAGTTGCATATACAGTGCATGTATAGTATCTATCATACTACAATTAAATGAATTCACCATAGGTAGCAACACCATTTGAAATCTTCATATTAGACATTCATATACTTAGCAAACTAATCTTTTACATTGAATTGTTCAAAACTTTTATGTCCTCACAAATTCATTAATAAATTTTGATTGTTTAATACCATATCTCAAATAACATTCACTTGCAAATCCCCAAGTGAAGTTATATATATATATATATATATATAAGTAAAATTAAAATTAAAAAGAGATGAGTTCAAAAATTACTTAATTAATCAATTTATTGTATATCGATAAAATTTGAACCCTGCATTTTAAGATATGTTCAGAGAGAAATTACCGCTTTATTTATATTTTAAAATAATTAAATAATATATATATATATATATATATATAATTTAAAAGTTTATTATTTTTTTGGTTAATATAGAGGTCATATGACTGAAACTTTAATAGACTACACAATAGGAGGTAGTCCTCCCCTTTAAATCAACGACAACAGGAATTGAACCCTGCACCTCAAGATGCCTTTAGAAAGGAGTTACCACTTGACTACTCCCTCGCTGGCTAATTTACCAGTTTTATTTCAAAGGTTGAGAATTGACTCAAAATATACGCTAAATAGGAGACTGAGCCAAATGTCATTCACATGGAAAATATAACAAAGTTAAAATGAATGATGTGACACACTATTTGTAGTTTCAGATATAAATGCATCATTATGATCTTGAGCCATATTCACATCCAACTCAAACTAGAAACTGCAACTTAAAAAATTGAGCCTCCTTCACGACCATTTAATGCTAACCTTATTGTTAGCTATCTTTGTCACTTTCAATTGCAAATCTCCTATGGTCGTGTATTCTACTCTAAGCATTGAGATAAACAAGGAAGCTTTGATTGTATTTAATCTCAAATCAACTTAGAATCTTCCTCTTTATTATCTTTATGGGACTGCAACTCAACGTCTACTTGTAATTGAATATGAGCTGTCTGCAACAAATTTAGCCATAGAGTTGTTCGACTTAACCTATCAAGTTTAGATCTCTTTGGGTCCATAGCTCCTTACTTTGATAATCTCTCCTTCCTTGAATCTTTTGAGCTTCTGAATAATCGACTTATAGGAACAATTCCTGATGAAACTTGTAATCTTTCTCGCTTGAGAGTTATGAAAATGAGTTACAATGGCTTGTAAGATTCAATAATATCCATATAAGTAGGCTATCGGAGCATACTTGATTTGTCAATGAATAAGATCACAGGAAAAATTCCTGAAGAACTCACCTCACTCACCATGCTCCAAGTTTTGGACATGGGGCGAAACAAACTTTCATGTGCAATTCCACCATCCATAGGAAATCTTTCATTACTAAAATATTTGAATATGCGCACAAATAGATTTAGTAGCATGGTACCTGATGACTTGAGCAGACTCCATAATATGAAGATTCTAAATCTTGCTATAAACAATCTCACGGGTCCAGTTCCCACCATCATCTATAACATCTCTTTGCTGGTTTACTTGGCCCTTGGCTCTAACCATTTATGGGGCAAAATTCCTAATGATATTGGTGTTACACATCTAAATCTTTAAGTCTTCCTATTCTACTCTAACAAATTCATGGGTACAATTCCTGGCTCTTTGTACAATCTCATAAACATGAAATAAATTCATATTGCTCGTAACTTTCTTGAAGGAACAATGCCACCAGGTCTCAAAAATCTTCAATTCTTGGAGATGTACAATATTGGTTTCAATAAGATTATGAGCTCTGGAGATAGGGGTCTTGATTTTATCACTTCTTTAACAAATTGCACCCGTTTTACATACCTTACCATTAATGAGAACCTTTTTAAGGGTGTTATTCTTGAATCTATTGGCAATCTTCCAAAGGATTTGTCAAAATTTTACATAAGAGGAAATCAAATCTCAAGTGGTGTACCAGCCTCAATTGGTCATCTTAATGGCTTGACATTACTGAACATGAGCTACAACTCACTCATTGAATCAATTCCAAATGAACTTGGCCAGCTCAAGAATGTGCAAGAGTTAGGTTTGGCAGGAAATCATTTTTCTAGTAGCATTCTAGATTCTCTTGGTCATCTCCAAAAGTTAAACCAAATAGATTTTTCCAAAAATGAACTAATAGGTCGTATACCGTCAACTTTTAGGAATTTCCACAGTATACTTATCATGGAGTTGTCCACCAATAAACTCTACGGAAGAATACCTTGAGAAATTCTCAATCTTCCAAGTTTGAGCACCATCTGAAACCTGTCTAACAATGTCCTAACTGGGAATTTATTACAGGACATTGGTCTTCTGACAAAAGTTGTAGCTATTAACCTCTCTAACAACAATTTGTCTGGTATTATTCCAAGCTCAATAAGAAACTGTGAGAGCTTGAAGGAATTACAATGGCAAGAAACTTGTTCGTAGGCCCTATTCCTGCTACATTAGGTGACAGGAAAGCCCTGGAAATTTTGGACGTTTCTTATAACCATCTTTCCCTTTTCATTTCTCCTTATTGCAAAATTAACACAGAGAATAAGAGTAAAAATAGAGAAGAAAATAGAAAAGAAAAATAGACACAAGATTTAACGAGGTTCGGTAATGTGCCTACGTCCTCGGGAGCGAGTGGTTGGATTTTTCTTGTTATTCACTATAATCCCCTAGGGTTACAAAATACATGCTCTATTTATAATAGAATAGGCATGGTACATATTACAAAATCACCCTTGTACCATATCATACCCCTAACCCATCTAATCGTAACACCACAATTAAATCGTTGCTACATATGAGCCATACACAATAATCTCCACCTAGCGAATATCAAGCCCTTTAAAAGATAAATCCTCTCATACTAAATAGGTTGGGGGAGCATACTTCTTTAGCATTTGGTAACATTTAACAAGTCTAAGCAATGCTTGAACTTGTCACTAGTAACTGGCTTTATCAATATATCAGTTGTATTCTCAGAAGTGTGAATCTTTTGTAGCAATATCTGACCAGATGTAATCAACTCTCTAATCTTATGAAACCTCACATCAATATGCTTTTTCCTATCATGATACACCTGATTCTTTGCCAAATAAGTGGCACTCTGACTATCACAATGCAACGGAACTCCACCTTCCTTAATAACCAGTTCCTTCACTAGTCTTATAAGCCATAATGCTTCTGTAGCTGCTTCAGCTACTGCCATATACTCTCCTTTAGTTGTAGATAATGCCACTATAGATTGAACTATGGATTTCTAATAAATAGGCCCTCCTATAAGAGTAAACACATACCCTGTTGTAGACCTCCTATCATCCAAATCACCAACATAATCCGAATCCACATATCCCACAACTGAAGGATTACCCTACTGGCTACCAAACATGATGCCATGACCTGTTGTGCCCCATAGATACCTAAATATCCATTTGACTACTTCCCAATTTTGCTTACCTGGTTTTAACATAAACTTGCTGACTTGACTAACAACTTGAGCCAAATCAGTTCTAGTTCAAACCATTGCATACATCAAGCAGCCAACTGCACTGGCATATGATACTTTTGCCATGTTTTCAATTTCTCTATCTTCATACCCAAATCTACTTGGAGGCTTAATGGTGCGTCTCTCTCTATCTCTAATTAGACTGTAGTGTTGTTCTTCACCCAAAGTGGAGCTTGAAGGTCTTGAACTAGAACTTTTAGCATTTTCATTGTCTAGGACTTGTGGTTCTAAATTCACTTGCACTACCTTTGAACTGGAACTGTTTTCATCACCTATTGGCATATGACTTTTATCTTTTTGTTATAACATGGACTGCTCATCAAATACCACATCCCTGCTGATCACCATATTCTTTGCAACATGATCCTAAAACTTATATTATTTTACACATTTCACAAAGCCTAAGAAAATACACTTCTTGGACTTTGGATCAAGTTTACACCTCTCATCACTGGATATATGCACATAAGCAGGACAACAAAAATTTTTAAATTACCAAGATTAATTGGTTTACCTGTCCATACCTCTTCTATAACCTTTCCACCCAATGATGCCTGTGGTGATCTGTTTATGGGGTAGCACACCATACTCACAGCTTCTGCCTAAAAACTCTTAGGAAGCCCTGCATTCAGTCTCAAATACCTTGTCCTTTTAGTAATGGATTTGTTAATCCTCTTTGTCATATCAATTTATTATGGTGTCTTTCGAACTGAAAAGTGCCTCTAAAGCCTAGTAATGTTCTTTTAAAATAAAACATGACTGCTAAGGTGGGAGATTTTAGCCTGGCTAAGTTGCTGATAGAGAAAATTGGTACTCAAACTTCAGTCAGCTTCACCTGTGCCCTGAAAGGTTCCATAGGATGCATACCTCGAGGTTAGTACCTTGATGCTTCTATCACTTTTTTCAAGTCTCACAGATGTGTTTGTCAGAATTTTCATATTAACACTCATTTATATTAATCATGCTTGTATAGAGTATGGTTTAGGTGAGAAACCATCAACTGTTGGAGATGTATACAGTTTTGGAGTGATGTTACTTGAGTTATTCACAGGCAAGAGTCCTGTTGGCGATAGCTTCAATAGTGAACAAACTTTGGTTAAATGGGTACAATCAACTTTCTCCTCCAATATTATACTACAAGTACTAGACCTAAACATGCTACTAGTTGTGGACAATTTTGGTGCCAATGAAAAATATGCAATACTAGAAAAACAACATGATTGTCTGATTATAGTTATTGAAGTTGGCCTGTCTTGCATACTAAATTCTTAAGATAGGCTCACCGATATGAAATATGCTCTTCTCAAGCTCAAAGCAGCAGGAAACAACCTTATTCACTGTGATCGTAACGGCTGAAGGTTGTATAATTGTGTGATCATAAGCTGAATTTTTTTAAAATTTTTGTTACTGCTTTTGTGTCATTGTACATGGTTGGGCAAGAAATTGTTAAGAGTTTTTGGACTTAATTTAGAGAGGAAAAGTGCAAATTCTAGAGCTGGAAAAGGTTCTACTTTCATTAGCTTTATCGGGAAATTTTATAGTGTCATAATGACATCATGTAATTTAGTAATTTTACCTATCATAATCGGTAAAAAAGGTAATAATGTAAGAATTTTATTTAATTTTGATTTTTTAAAGATAAATTTTATTTTTTAAGATAAAATCTACATTTTTGTAAGAAAAATTAGTGAACGATTTTATTTTTACTCAAACTAATAATAATAAATAATTGAATAATATGATTTTTTATTATTTTATTTTACTTTTATACTAGAATTATAAATGCATTTTCAATCTAAAAAAATTAAATTTTAGTAAAAATGAGATATAAATATTATGAATTTTTAATCAACATGAATAATTTATAATTAATTATAAAAATAAGTTTAGTATTAATAAGCTTTGTATTATATATAGAAGACTCTTTGTTTGTCTTTATATATATATAATCACTTTAAAGTCTTTATATTATATTTTTTCATCTAATTTATTTTTCAATTATAAATATGTGTATATATTAATTGAAAACTTTAACTGCTTGCGTTTATATTTATATTGGATTTTATATTACTTTGTCTTATTTGGCTATTAATAATAAAATTGTAGTTTGATGTAAACAAGTATTCTATTTTTCAATAATTACATTTTATTACATGAAAGAATTTATAAATTTATATTTTGTAAGCTTTACAATTTTTTTATCAAATGTATGTTAAGGTTTGGTTTTTCATTGTAAAAATAAAATTGCTTATAAATACTAATTAACGCTAAAATGCTAGTTCTTAGAACTTTTTTAATTGAGATATATCTTTTATTGTTTTGAATGATGTAAATAGTTGTTACATATTAATTCTACTAGTTGATCAATATATTTAATTATCGTCTAGTTTTAGAAAAAAATTACAATGTACATTAGCATATACATTTTTATTCTAATTGACTAAGTATATGGATTTAGTATCATATCACTATAATGTAGTAAATTGTAATTATTAAATATAATCTAATTAGTTTATATAAGAAATAGAATTACTTTTAATAATTAAGTAAATATAATAAGAAATAAAAAATAACACGAGATAAGTATAATAAGAAAATAGAATAATCAATCATTCATCATATAAAGGTATATAAAGATCATTATATCAACAATTTTTTTTTAGGATCAAGCAGCAATGGATCAACAATTTCTTAATCCAACTTATTATGTCAATAACAATATATGTTTCAATTAATCTAACGTAGTGTGTTAGTATCAAATTAGATTATTTTCATTTTTTTTTTATCTTGTTACTATCTTACCTGATAGCATTTTTTGTAATAATTATCATTGGATCCAACTTATTTTTTTCTTCTTCTTTCTTAAAAGTTAAGTGTAAATTTTTTTAAATGAACAACCATAAGAATTTACATTAGAGATAATGGAATATTTTTCTCTCATTTGAAATTTATTTAGGTACTACTTCCATACATAAATTTTATTTTCATTTTAAATATTTTTTTATTATTTAGTTTTATATGTAAATTTGTCCCACTAAACTTATGTTATGGATTTGTCCCTATATCACCTTCATAACTCCATAAAAGATCGTTTATTTCCAAAATCAAATAAAAACTACCTCTAACATTTTTTATGGTTCAAGTGACTTAATCTTAGTAGCCTTCAACTTAGAATGCAAAAATAGATGGATTAAATTTTAAGAAGTGTAACAGTTGGTGCTATTTTTTATTCTTAATTTTTTACAAAAAAATTTTGAACTACTTTTAATTATTATATATTTGATTTTCTCTAATTGCTTAGTGATAAAAAAATAATGTATATAAAAACACATGAATTGCTTTATTTCACAAGAAAGCAAGAAAGAAAGCAACGCCCATAAATTGGTCTAGCTATTCACAACATTATGTTGTTATTTTTACATGGTAACATATGGTCTCTATACGTCTCGAGTAGCAAGAATTTTCTTTGCCTAAATTGTAGAAGAAAATATTGTTTAAATATATAAAATTACTAATTAATTGAAATATAAAAGTAGAGTAAAAACGTAAATATGAAAAATTATAATTTATTTAATAGCAAAAATTATCAATATGGTTAAATGTTTTTAATATTATATACAGTCAATTAGTTGAAATAATGTATATAAAATGATAAATTAGTTTTGGAACATATTTTATTTATTTTTAAATATTTTTATCATTTTTTAAATTTTGAACTATTTTTAATTATTATATATTTGATTTTCTCTAATTGCTTAGTGATAAAAAATAATGCATATAAAAACACATTAATTGCTTTATTTCACAAGAAAGCAAGAAAGAAAGCAATGCACATAAATTGGTGTAGTTATTCACAACATTATGTTGTTATTTTTACATGGTAACATATGATCTTTATACGTCTCGAGTAAGAGGAATTTCCTTTGCCTAAATTGTAGAAGAAAATATTGTTTAAGAAATAAATAAAATTACTAATTAATTGAAATATAAAAGTTGAGTAAAAATGTAAATATGAAAAATTATAATTTATTTAATAGCAAAAATTATCAAGATGGTTAAATGTTTTTAATTTATTTGAAATTTTTGAAGTCCACAAGATAAAAATACCAAGTTTCAAAATATATAGGACCAAAAAAAAGTTGTGTATAAAAATCAATAATATTTTTAATAGAAAAAACTGCCAAATTAACTATCTACTGAAAGAATAAATGACAATTTTTGTATTAAAACATAAGAAAAATAATTGAGATCCTTTAAATAATTCAACAATATAAAAGAGGAAGCAAAATATCTATTTAAGTAAAATAGTTCCGTACTCTAAAATGAATATGTTAAAGTATGTGTATATACGTCAATGAGGCGCAACTCAATTGGTCGCTGAAGTCCCACAACTAAAGTCTTAGATTCCATTCCTACATGGAACATGTTTGTATATATATTTATTAAAAAATATGTGTATATACAATAATCGAAACATCAATTTTCTTTTTAGCTCAAATTTCTATTAAATTAGCTCAGAATTCTATCAAATGCGGATAAAAAATAACATTAATGATTTATTTGAATAACAAATTCTAAATAAAATAAATAATAGCAACGAAAATCAAAAGGTATATATATATATAGTGCAAATGTAATTCATATACATGTATATAATAATACAATGTTTACTTTGACCATTGCCTTCATGCACTAGCCACTCAAGTTCATGATTTAACATTCTAAGAAAATTTATAGACATTTTTATTTTTTAATACAATAATTCATATGAAATTATTTTTAGGAAAAAATTTTAAATTGAAAAATTTATGTATGCTATTTTTTTTTCCATTTACACCTAGTATGCTATTTTTTTTTTCCATTTACACCTAGTACAAATCAATATAATGATATTTTTCAAGAAGCATATTAACATTTTCGAATAAGAATATCAATTTTAAAGACAATAATATATCAAATGGCATATTAGTTATTGTATTTGGCATTAATTAATTTGAGCTAAATTAATATAGTACAATTTGTGCTAGATTTTTGCAAAAAGAAATATATCATGTTTATTCAATTATTATCTTCAAAATATAAAAAGATATACATGCATATCTAACTATTGTCCTAAAATATTATTTGAACCTTTCTAATAGGTAGTAGGTTAAAAAATTGAATGATTAATATTTAAAACACTAAATCTGATAGTTATTTTTGGCTGAAACCATTTTTTGGTCCCTCAACTTTTTGACTTTCTTTCATTAAGTCCCTATTGATTTATTTTGTTTAATTGGATCTTCAAACTTTTATTTTCCTCAACATTGTACCCTTTTTAGGATGTCTGTTATGCGCATGTATATCAAACTCATTAAACACGACGATGCATTCTAATGAGAGACACTTGGCAGCGATGTCAGATAAGTTGTTTCACGTTGGCAACATGAAATAGTGGCATCTTATGGGCAAAAATAAACCCTAACAATAAAGAAATCACTAGCTTAAAAGCTAAAGGCATTTCTTAACTGACTGCATTGAGCTAAGAGCAAACAACAATGTCTTACCTTTCTTTATTGTTTATTGTCAATGGATTTCCTTTCTTTATTCTTACTTTTCAATAAAAGGGTTAGTGTCATTTTCTTTATCTCATTGTTGCATACCAACATTGTTATTTAATTTGAAGTTGTATCAGATCGAAGCTTCGTGTTGTCTTTAAGTGTAAAGGGATAGTGGGGTCGGTTTGGAGGTTGAAAAAGCTCATAATATTGGTTTTATGTAGTTGTTGTTGTCTGGATAAAAACATATAAAATCGTCGTCTTTGGGAAAGGAGTCGGAGCTAAAGTAATTATTGTGGACCACGAACTACAAATCAAAAGGGTGAGTAAAATCAGAGAACTTTGTGTCTTTATGCTAATTTATGATTCTTTTGTTTAGGGTTTATGTAGTCCCAAAATTATTTTATTGATCTAGCTGTCTAGGGTTTCAATAAATTAGGGCTTTTGTAATTTTTTAACTGTTTTGGTTGTTAAATGTTAATATTAAAGCTAATTTAAATAGTGTGAACTCGTATTTTTTGTCTGGTAAATAATGGTCATTATTTTTCTACAGAATGACTAATAGCTACATTTATGTGTTAATACATCATGGGGGTAGTTTTGATAGGTAGAAATATAAGGGTGGAAAAGTATATATGGCCGAACTACTAGACATAAATAAGTTAGCATACCCTGAGGTTATGAGTTATGTGAAGGAACTAAGGTATCAAGCAATAGGTGGGTTGTATGTCAAAGGCAACATAAGAGGTGATTTTACTTTAGTGCATAATGACAGTAGCCTATTGCAAGCAGCCAATAACTTAATTAATGTGGATTGCTTATATATGTTTATTGACCATAATTGTGCAAGTGATGGCTGTGAAGAAAGTGGCATTCAATCCCAACCATTTGTATAGGTATAATCCAATGAAACTTCATTGCATGAAGTTGAAGTAGGTGACAATGTAGAAAATGATGGTGGTAGTGAAGCTATCGATCTAGATGATGCAATACCTCAAAAAAAATTTGATAATATAGTTGTTGATGTATGTATTATGACTGATGATGAAGATGATGAGTTACAACAGTCTCAGAAGAAGGTTAAAAGTGCTAGAAGGGCGTTTAGGGAGAAAAAAGCAAAAAAAGGAGAGCAAAGGAATGTTGTTAATGTAGAGGGTACATGTGATAGGGTTGTTGACAATGGATTAGGTGATATACTTGGTGAGGAAGAAGTTGTGGTGGAAGATGATGATGTTTATGGTAGTGGGGAGGAAGAAGAAGATGAAACAGGAAGTGTATATTATGACAGTGATGAACTAGGTAGTTACTATAGTAATACTAATGATGAAGGTGGGGATGAAGCATTAAGAAAGCATAGCAGCAAGATCAGATTTGATCTAGACTCTCCAATACCTAATTTTTTTTGCCTCAGAATAATTTTTAAGAATGTGGGGGAGTGCAGGTATGCAATTAATCAATGCTTTGTTGTAGCATGAAATTTAGTATTATTTATATCTTTTTAATTAATGTTTTTATTTTGTGCAAGTATGCTATTGCAAAATATGCAATAGTTAAACGTTTAGAGATTCATTTTGTAAAGAATGAGAAGGAGAGAATGTTGCTGGTCAAATTGTATTACTCTAGTCTCTAAGACTTAGTATAGAGCAAGTAGGGTGTCGAACACTCGGGAATTTAAAATAAACTTTATATTAACCGAATAGATACTAAGATGGATAGGTAAAGTAATATCAGAGTAATAATAATTTACTGAAACTAATAAATAAATCTAAATCATTAATTAGCCACTAAAAATGCTAAAGGAAACTTTAGACAAACAAAATCATGCATGAGAGAATTACAATTCAAAATCAATTACAAACTTTAGATTTTAATTATCATACAACATATTAATTGGAAATTAGTTTATAAACTCCAAAAGTAATTCTCATTATCAATTAGAGGCATTTCCTCTTAGAGTCCATAAACACTCTTGTGTTGTTGCAGAGATAAGAGAAAACCAAAAAATGTTACACTAAGTTTTATTCCCTTAAGATGAATTCCTTGTCTCCAAATGATATCCAATTCTTAAGTAATTTCAATCACATTCTACCAAATTACCCCAACTCTCGTTGTGAATACTTTGATTAATAAGTTACATATGATGATCAAACACACATAACACAATTTGCACTAATTGAAATTAAACCATAAATAATATAAGATAAAAATGTAGTTCTTAAGATTGATTCATCATTGCAATTCTCATACAAAGACTTAACCAAGATACATGA
>CATIWM010180471.1:0-10197 GCA_949671775.1 Mallotus repandus
TATCAGATGGTACTATGCCTTGCACCCTCATATTCAGGCTGACTGAAAAGAATTGTGTGTTGTATTTGTGAAATAGTATAGCCTCAATGTTCAATTGGAGGTGTCTTTAAGGGATCTGCTGGATACCAAACAAAGATTCAGTGAGTCTTTTACTAATTATTTGTCTAGGTGGCAGGGAAAATTAGGGCAAATGAAGCACAGACCCTCTGAAGCAGATTAGTTGATGATTGCAATGGAAGGTTGCATTCTAATGCTTTCCAAGAAACTGAAAGATCTGGGGATTCAAAACTTCTTGGAATTGTATAGGTTTAGAGTTCAAAAGGAGTCTAATATAGCGCAAGAGAAGAAATTCTACACTGAGAGATCTGGAGGTAAAGAGAGGATTGGCTCGAGTAGTCATGTACAGATCAATGCTATCGGACAACCTCAAAGGTTCTCTAATATAGGCAAACCCCTTTCCAAAGTTTTGGAGAAGCTAATTGAGAATATTATGTTATGATCATTGCCTCCTAAACAACCTTTACCAAATGCCAACCCAAAATTCTTTTGCAAGTTCCATCAGGTCATTGGACACGACACTGACAGTTGTACTCAACTGAAACATGAGATCCAGGATTTGATTGATTCAGGTAAAATAACCAACCCTGAAACCAAAAAGCCAAACACTCAGAATAATTCTATACCCAATTACAAGAATGTGCCACCCCCAAATGCACCCATCCTTATGATCAACATTGGCCTCATAGAGGAGCAAGTTCTAAACTCCTTTGTTGACACCACACCAGACTCATCAACCCTAAAACCTTAATCAAAAGCTCTAAAAGAGTAACCTATGAAACTGAATGTTAATGTCCTGGATATCTGGAGTTCCGATGATGAAGACGGAGGATGGATTGACTTGTAGAAGAATGATGAAGAAAGAAAAATCCAGCTAGTGCAGAAAGTTAAAAAGAAAGAGAAGGAGGAAGTGAAACCTATTGAGCCAGAAGAAGAGAAAATAAATTCGAAGGAAGAAACTAAGAAGGATGAAAATATCGTTGCTAGTGTCTGGAAATTGCTTATTCATTCTAAAGTCCATAGGGAAGCGCTAGTTATGGCCTTGGATCAAAAGAAAATTTCAACAAGCTTCATTCATGAACAGATTGTTAATTCACTGATGGAAACCCCTTAAGGAGCTATTGTGTTCACCGACGATGACCTGCCATTGGAAGGAAGGGACCATCATAAAGCTTTATTCATCAAAGCTGAAGTCAAAAGGAAGTTAACCTACTGTATGATGGTGGATAATATATTTGCTATCAATGTCTATCCTCTGAAGATTCTGCCTAATTTGGGGTTGACTGTGGCTAATTTGAAACCATCTAATGTGGTTATTGAGACCTATGATGACACAAAAAGACTTGTTAAGGGGACCTTTAGAGCTTTAGTCAAGATTGGGCCTATTGAGACGTGGGTCAATCTGCATGTGATAGACATTCTGGCTACTTTCACCATTCTCTTGGGAAGGTCGTGGTTTCATCCTTTAAGAGGAGTGTCATCTACTGTTCACCAAAAGATAAAATTCCCATATGAAGGGAAGGTGGTCATTATTTCAGTGGAAACCGAGACTGTTGTTGCTGCTTTAAAGTTGGCCACTAAAGAGATCCCTATCAATTCTAGCTTTAAAGTCTGTGTAATTTATGAAGATGAGCTAGATGAAAAAGTTGTGAGCATGATGAGAAAGATGAATTTCATGCCCGACATGGGATTAGGAACGAATTAGAGTTGACCACCAGAACTTCTAGAAAGAAAGATGTTGATTCTGAAGTACGGAGTGGGGTATCATGGAGCTAATGATTTTAAAGGGAAAATGAAGCTAAAACCGAACCTGTGGAAAATTTAGTGCAAGCCGAGCCCAAGAAGAAAGCATTATGGGAGACATTTATAAAGGAAGGAACCAACTATCCATATGCTGGTAATCCTAAACCTCTCATGATGGTAGGGAGCTAATTCTGGGATTTGAGATCTTTGTTAAGTGCGTGAATGGGCTGAAGATAGAAATTGTCATTGAAGAAGTGATTGCAGAATAATTAGTAATGGATCTAGGGTTTGATGGGGACATTGTTGCTCCAGAGCTAAAGAATGCTGATGATCAGAATGAGGAGCTTGATTTTGAGACTTTCATCAACAACTCTTTTATTGATGCTTTTAATGATGATTTTGACATTTCCCTTGCTAATCTATTTGAAGTTGATGACTTGTTCTTTTCTAAAGTTGAAACAATGAAATTTGAGTTTGCTTACTTGTGTAATGTGTTTCCTAATGGTTATTCTATCTGTGATGATCATTTCATGCAAATGTTTAACATCAATTATGTGCAAATTAATTTATTTAATTTAGGCACGAGTGATAATCCTAAAAATATACTGGTTGCTTATAACTTAACTCCTAATGAGAGTAAAAAAATGAGAGAAGTATTGATAGAAAGATAGAAAATATTTACTTGGAGTTATGAAGATATGCTTGAGATTGACAAGGAGATTGCAAAACAAAAAATCCCTATATATCCTCATATTACACCAGTAAAGCAGAAAAATAGGAGGTTGAGACTAGAATAGGCACTCTTGTTCAAACAAGAGGTTGAGAAACAGTTGTAAGAAAAATTCATGGAAGTAGTAGAGGACACTCAATGGTTGGTTAACATTCTTCCAGTACTCAAGAAGGATGGACGAGTCAAAATGTGTGTAAATTATAGGTCTAAAGGATGATTTTCCTTTGCCGCACATTGACACATTAGTCGATAATGTGGCCTCCAGCGTAATATACTCCTTCATGGATGGTTTCTCAGGGTATAATCAGATAATGATGGCAGTAATTGATAAGTTAAAAACATCCTTCACCACTGAATAGGGGATTTATTGTTACTTGGTAATGCCTTTTGGGCTAAAGAACGTTGGAGCTACTTATTAAAGAATGGCTAATACTCTGTTGCATGATATGATCCACAAAGAGATGGAGGTGTATGTAGATGACATGATGGTGAAGTCATCAACTAGAGAAGGACAATTTGAGGCTTTAGATAAGTTTCTGGCAATAGCTGAAAAGTACAACCTCAGATTGAATCCAAAGAAGTGTGTATTTGGGGTTACTTCAAGAAAGCTACTAGGACATATAGCTAGTCAGAGAGGAATTAAAGTTGACCCAGACAAGATCAAGGTGATTAAAGAAATACTTGCACCCAAGACCGAGAAGGAAGTAAAGGGTTTCATCGGGAGATTGCAATACATTAGCAGATTCATAGCCAAGTTGACCACTATTTGTGAACTGATCTTTAAGCTCCTGAGAAAGAATCAACCGATGATTTGGGATGATAAGTGTCAACAGGCTTTCGTAACCATTAAGGACTATCTAATGAATCCTCCGGTGTTACAGCCACTGAGGTCAGGTAGATCTCTAATCCTCTATTTGGCTATTGAAGAGGAAGCAATGAGGGCAATGTTAAGGGGATGATAGGGTAAAACATGCGGTATATTATCTAAGTAAGAAGCTTCTGCCTTACGAAGCTAAGTACGACTTAGTGGAGAAGACATGTTTGGCTGTGATATGGGCAACGAAGAAGCTCCGACATTATTTTTAGTCTTACAGGGTTTAGGCGTTCTCTAAACATGATCCCCTTAGATATCTTTAGCAAACTACATCGCTCACAGGGAAGCTAGTCAGGTGGTTGGTTCTGCTCACTGAATTCAATATAGATTATGTGGTGAAGAAAGTGGTGAAAGGAAGAGCAGTGGCAGATTTCTTGGCTTAAAATCTAGTAGATGATAGAAAAGAATGGGAATTAGAGTTTCCAGACAGACACTTGGTGGCAATAGAGATTCAGGGTTAGAGTATGTACTTTGATGGAGTTGTCAATAACAAAAGAGCAGGTATTGACATAATTATGATCACACCGGAAGGAGAGATGATCCCAATGGCAAAAAGATTAGAATTTGAGGTGACTAACAATCAAACTGAATATGAAGCCTACATCTTCGACTTGGAGGCACTTCAGAGTGTGGGGGTAAAAGAAGTTACAGTGTATGGTGACTCTATGCTAGTAGTGAAATAAGCCTCAAAAGAATAGGAGGTAAGAGAAGATAAATTGAGACTATACTGGGATTACTTGGCTACCGTTCTGCTATCTTTTACTCACTACAATTTCATTCATTTGCCATTGGAAGAAAATTGAATGGCTGATAATTTAGCCACTTTGGCATCAATGTGGGAAAGTGAAAGACAGACTTAGGTCAAACCCCTCATCTTATTAAAGTCTCAAACTCCTTATTATGAGGAGATAAAGAGTAATGCCAATCAACACTACTGAGAAGCCTTGGTTTCATAATCTACAGCAGCACTTGGAAACAGGACAATTCCCTGAAGATGCTGATAAAAAGAAAAGAATGTCTATGAGGATGCTATCACGTCAGTTCATCAGTCACAATAGAATATTATATAAAAGAATGCTAGCTGGGGTACATTTGAGGTGTGTTAATAAGGAGGAAGCACAGAAACTCATGGAGGCTATCCATGAAGAAGTGTGTGGGCCATATGAATGGAACAATCTTGGCTAAAAAAATAGCACGTCAAGGTTATTTCTGGTTGACGATGGAGGCAGATTGTGTGAAACTAGTAAAGAAATGTCACAACTGTCAAGCATATTGCAATGTCAGTCATTTGCCTTCTATGGAACTTCAGGGGATGACTTCTCCTTGGCCTTTTGTAGTTTAGGGAATTGATATTATAGGGGAGATAAGACTGAGGGCATTAAATGGACATCGTTACATAGTAGTGGCCATTGATTACTTCTCTAAATGGGTAGAGGCAGAATCATACACTACTATTGGGTCAAAACAAATGGTAAGGTTCATTGAAAGGAATATAATCTATCGATACGGGTTGCCTCATCATGTCGTCACTGATAATGGTGTTCAATTTTAAGCAGAAGTAGTTGCCTTATTAAAAGAGTATAAGATTGAGCATCATTGATCATCTCCATACAGACCACAGGCGAATGGTGTAGTTAAAGCGGCAAATAAGAAAGTGAAGAGAATCCTAGCCAAGATGATGGAAAATTATCGGGATTGATCAGATTACTTGCAGTTTGCATTATGGGGGTACAGGATCATTGCTAGGATGTCAATTGTAGTAACTATGTATTCTCTGGTGCACGAATGTGAAGCGATATTGCCAGTAGAAGTGGAAATATAGTCATTGCGAGTATTGTTGGAATCTAAGATCCCTGAGTATCAATGGGTGGAAAGTAGACTAGCACAGTTGACATTATTGGATGAGAAGAGGATGAAGGCAATGTACCATTCACAATTGTACCAAAAGAGGATAGCCCGAGCCTACAATAAGAAAGTCAAACCCGGAAAGATTAAAGAATGAGACTTAGTGCTGAAGCTCACCAAGCCAATCGTGACTGATCCACAAGGAAAGTTCAAGTCGAATTAGGAGGGCCCGTATGTAGTGAAGAAGTTGTTTTCCAATGGTGCTGCTATTATATCCGATCTGGAGGAAAATGAGTTCAGAGAGCCCATCAACTTAGACAAACTTAAAAAATACTTTCTATAAAGTCTTGTTAGGGAGAAAACCTCCAAAAAGGTTGTCTAGGTAAAAGTTAGAGACAAAAAGATAAATAAAATAAAAATAGAGAGAACGAAAAATAGTTAATTGGAAAACTTGCAAGAACAACCCACCTAATGATAGAAGTCATGTCAGAAGCGAAATGTATAATTATTTATACTTTATTAAAATGAAACAGTTTGCCTTTATTATTGTCAAACATTGCATAAAGTGTTCATTACAAACTGAATAACCAAAAGGAAAATAGCATTAAACAAAAGCAGATAAAGATAAAGTTGCAAAAAAAAACTAATTTTTCTTTCTTCTCTTTTATTGAGCACACTGAACACTAGATGCATGTAATTCCACTATTCTTCTATTTTGTATAAACTCATCTTTCTTTGTCTATTGAACTTGAATCCACTCCTTATAGTGGTCATTAGTAGACATGTCTCCATCACAGGTGATGTTCCTCAGAATGGTTCTGCGAGGGTAGGTGGTGATCAGATTGTCCAAAAAATTCTAAGAAAGGGGCCCTGATTCATATACATGTCCCACAATCAGCTGCTTCATCCCATATTACCTACAAAGGTGAGAAGGATTGTAGAAAGTAGCAAAATACAATCCTGCTATCGGGACGCAATAGGTATAAGAATAAACGGTCACATGCTTAATTCTCCACCATGGATACATCCACTGAATTGTAGAATCTAGAAAAGTGATCAACCAATTCATCGCATCTCCTGAAAGTGGTTATAGTCTCCTGGTGTGGTAGTGCTTTGCTATATAACGAACAATATCTCTGGGAGGCTCAAGCAGTCTCAGTTTTTTATGAAACCAAGCCTATAAAGGAAAGCGATAATAAAAAAATAAAATAAAAAAAGAAGAAGAGAAAGAGTAAAGTAATAGGTGCAGTAGCATTGGACTCCCAGAGAAGCGCCGAGTTTCTAAAAATTCATCAAGTCCGATGATAGTTTCTACCAGAATGAGAGGCAAGGGATTGAACCCCATCTCCACTTGATCCAAGATGTGGAGAACCTTAAGATCACAGTTGCTGGAAAAAGAAACAAGTAAGAATTGTGCATATAAGCAAAAAGTAACCATCCAAGGCCAGTAGACCTCCTTAGCATCCACAGCTACGACAGCCTCCAAGAAGGATTCGACTAAGATTTCAGTTCCAAAAATATGGCGGAGAGAAGACTGTGGAGAAAACTTGAACAGTCAGGCCATCTCGCATTGAATAGAATACAAGTCTGGAATTCTCAGCTGAGGGGTTGCAATTTGATAAGTAGAATCCATCTGGCAACCCAGGATAGCTCCAAATTCTTCAAGCAAGGGGCAGATCTCGAAAGAATTGAATCGGAAGACATATTTTTTAGGATCCCAGAATTGAGCAATATTGTGCAGAAAAGGAAAGTTAATCTTCCTAGCATGCAAAGATCTTAAGACTGACAAGTGGAATGGCTCTAATTTTTCCCATGTTTCACCATCTAAGCTCTTCATGACTAGTTGTAATTATTTGAGGCTTCTCTCACTCAGGTTTTGGGTTGTTGGTGTTGTTTATAGAGGATAATTGAAGAGTGGTGATATGGGGATGAATAAATGTGGGTGTTTTTATAGGAAAAATTAGGGCTACAGAAGGGAAACCTATAAAAGACACCTCAATTATGAGGCAACACGTCCTTAACAAACGTGGGTGTGATATTTTTGTTGTTTTATTTAGATTCATTGCTTTATAAATGAATTTTAGTTGTTGAAAAAAGGAATTTGAATGATTTAAAGGTCTTTATTTATTAAAAATATTGATTGAAATAAGTGCTAAAACTGTCGAAACAAGACAAAACACAAAAATTCTAAGTATGAAATAGGGCCAAGCCAGTAAAACAAGTAATGTCAAGAATTAATCCTAGTCTTAGAAGCATCTGAATCAGTGACCTTTGCATCTTTTCCCTCCTCATCGCCATCATTATCATCCTCATCATCATCGCCAACCTAAAGAACAACAACCTAATGTGCGAGCCCGATGATCCTAGCATGGCTGGTATCATCTCGGTCCTGCCCAAACACGACAAAAGGTAAGAAATCATGAAAGCATGCATACATATAGAAGTAGGAAATTGTGTTACCTTCCACTGATGTGTCATATTCAGTTTTGAATCTTTTGTGAATGTGTTTTCTCAAAAAAAAAAAAAAAAAGAAGCTAGCCCTGGTGCTTAGGCTGCTGTCTTGCTGTAATGTTCCGCCTGATGCCCATAAGGTTACATGGCCTATTTTGTTTGATTTTGTCTGACGTCTGTAAGGCTACATAGCTTGTTTCATTTGTGTTTGCCTAACACCCCCGAGGCTAATGGCGCGAATTTTGTATGAGTGACTTCTTAGGTTGGAATAACTAAGATTCACATTTCAATAAGTGACTTCTCGAGTTGGAATAACCGAGATTCACGTTTCAATGAGTGACTTCTCAAGTTGGAATAATCGAGATTTCAATGAGTGACTTTTTAGGTTGGAATAATAAAGATTCACGCTTCAATGAGTGACTTCTCGGGTTGGAATAACCGAGATTCACATTTCAATGAGTGACTTCTCGGGTTGGAATACTCGAGATTCACATTTCAATGAGTGACTTCTCGGGTTAGAATAACCAAGATTCAAGTTTCAATGAGTGACTTCTCGGGTTGGAATAACTAAGATTCATATTTTAATGAGTGATCTCTCGGGTTGGAATACTCAAGATTCACGTTTCAGTGAGTGACTTCTCGAGTTGGAATACTCGAGATTCACGTTTTAATAAGTGATTTCTATGGTTAGAATGCCTGAGATTCATGATTCAAATTAAAAAGTTGACTTGTTGGGTTTGAATTCTCGAGGCTAGCAACGCGGATTTTGAAGAATTCACCTCTCGAATGAATCTCAGAGGATAGGTATAACTTTTTGATTGATGATTATCTTTATTATGCATGTTGCTTTTTTGAAAATTTTGATTACACACATTCAATTTTTTTTTTGAAAAATCAAGGTGGCAAACTGTAGACACTCAATTTGTTTGATCTGCAACGAAGCCCAATAATGAAATTAAATGAGGGTTGAATGCAAAGAATGGCCCGAAACTTTTAAGAATGGACCCTAAGTCCAAGAAATTTTTGACTCTATGTTTAAAAAAAAGAAAAAATATATATATAAGATAATAAGACAATAAAGATAAGTTGGAGTTGGTAGTCATTAACGGAGGTGGGTGAGAGGTTGGACTTTTGAGGTGGAATCCAAAAAAAAGGTGGGGATAGGGGCATGTGAGAGAGGTATGTGTGGATAAAAGAGGAGGGAATGGTTTGGTTTTAGGGAGGTTTTTTTCTCTCGGTTTTGGAAGAATAAAAAAATAGGGATATAGGGAAAGGAGGAGAGCTTAGCTGGGGGGATCCAAAAATAAAAAATAAAAAGAGACACAAAAAGAAAAGAAGAGACATGGGAAGAGGGAGCTTGAAGGCTTAGAAGTCCTTTTTTTTTTGAGGTAGAAGAAGATTCTTGCATTCAATCCATTTTTTATCAAAAATCCATTTCTAAGGGCCATAGTTAGGTTTCTCATTTAAGCTTAATAATTTGGATATATTCTTGATTTTTACTTGTTTATTTTAGGTTTATTATTAATATATTCTCCTGAATCTTAGTTATAATTTAGTAGATTTTTAATGTAATTGTTAGTTTTCAATCACATGAATATATGTGAATTTATTTGCAATTGAACAGCATGTAGACAGATTCTGTGAGTAGAAATCGGTTAAAATTGATTAACCGAACTGATCGGTTCGATTCGGTTATATGTATGTTTGGTCGGTTGGTTAGTATTTTCGGTTCATGTACTCACAAAATCGATTAACCGATTTGACCAAAATTCTATATATTTTATATTTTTTTAAAATAATAATAATTTTTATAAAAATTGGATTATTCAGTCTGTTCGGTTTGATCTAATTTGGTTCGGTTTGATCTAATTTGGTTCGGTTTGATTCAATTTGGTTTATTTGCATGGACTTATTCCTTTTATTTTGAAGTATATTTGATTATGATTTCTTTTAAAATTTAAGTATGTATGTTTATCATTTTAATTTTATTGACCATATTAATTTGATTATTCAATTGTTAGATTTATATTAATTTTGAATCTTATGTAGTCATTTTCATATAATTTGTATTTTCATGTGATTTTCATATTATAATTTGTATTTTCATATTTTTTTATATTTTTGTATTTCAGTATCTTTCATGCAATTATTTTATTATTTTTCTTAATTAAATATTTATATTATTTATTGTCTTTATTATATTTAGTCAGTTTAAGAATTAACTTTGTGGCTTTTCTTTTGTAGGAATTTATATATTTGTGGGAGAATAATATTTTGTCTACTGCAAAAAATATTAAGATGATTTTTAATCATCAAATATTTATCCCTATAAGTTCTTAGATTTTTATTTATTCTACAATTAATTTATTCTTGTTTATTTTATTATTATTTTTGCATGTTTAATGAGTTGTAATCTTTTCTTCTCTTTCATTTTTTTGTGCACATTTATTTAGTTTATTTTATTTTCTTATTCTATTTTAATTGTGCAAAGATTTGT